>JAQOWM010000571.1:0-10000 GCA_029041755.1 Resseliella maxima | reverse complement strand
TTTACGTTTTAGGGTGATTATTTAATGTGAAATAAATCCTGAATAGATGATGGTTCAGGGCTTCGCCCATAAAAAAAAAAAAAAAAAAAAAAAAAAAAAACATAAAACTTTTCAATGCAATTGAGGAGAGAAAATGTCATCAAACTATAAAAAAGGCACGGCCAAGTATATGCTCATTCATTTATCTATGCAGTTTTGATTGTTCGCTCATGTCACATTGACCATTCAGATAGCAATGACAACCAAAAACATATACTTAACTTGGATTCAAACATTCTGTCATCATTAATTATCGTAGATAATGACACACGTACTATTTTTTTTTTCGTCCATTATCTGAATACAATTTTTTTTTTTTGTCGATCGTTTGCTATCACAACTTTTGTCAACTGAATAATACTCACATGTTTTTTTTTCCTGTTTCAATCAAATGTGTGTTCATTCTGTTTACAGTTGTTTGGGTTTGTTTCGTTTCATTTTGGATTTTCGCTTTTTTTTTTTTTTTTTCTTTTTTTTTTGCAAAGCAAACAGCGCTCGATTGTTGTAATTATGTGTAAATTACAATTTTCTCTCTGTGAGATTAAAATCACCATGTAATTGCAAAACAACAGGAGCTCACTCATGTCGCTTATACATTGTCTCTCGTTCCGTGTCGAAGAGCATTCGTTTGCCGATACGCAAACACATCGTTGCACTGATAATGCTATAAACAACATACTGTGAAAGAGATAAAAACACCAACCAACCAACCAACAAACAAACAAACAAACAAACATTTCATGTTTCTCTTTTAATTTTCATATTAATTGAAATAATTGTTTATATCTCATTCTTTTCATTCACAGGCTTACACTTGGGTATGTATCTATATGAATAAATAGCAGAAAATGTGATTTTCCAGCAGGCTTTTTTTGTATGTATGAATAGTGTGAAGGAGATAAATTTCGGTGATTAGCGTATTTCAGCAGCAATAGCAACCAGATAATTGCCAATTAATCCACTGGCACGTGCTCTTTTCACCATTTTATGGTAAAGCTCAATTTTTGATTGATCTCAAGATATATATACATATTTAACATTTTGGATAAAAGGTAACGCAAGCAACTGATTTATCAAACTTTCGATTTTCTCAAACAACTTTTTTTGAATTTGAATTCTTTGTAATTTCCATCAAAAAGATTGCAACCATTTTGAAAAATGAAAGAAAGTCAAATGTAAAAGCATTATGCCATTAAAATCTATTATTTTTTGTCATAAATTCATTAAGATCGCACAAATATATTGTCATGTAACATGCGGGCGACATTTGAAAAATATCGCCAGCTAAGCAAACTGATGTTACTTCATTATTTCATTTCATCTCATTTCAATTACCTTTTATTTTTGGCTTGGTCTCCCCATTCTTGTTTTTTTTTTTTTGTGAATAAATGGATTAGAAAACGTGTAAGAGATGGAGCGAACGATAGATGAAAATCGATGTGAAAAATATACGATGCGAAAGTGATTTATGAAAATTTCATGAAACGACGTGCAAAAGTGATGATTTTTGATAGTGGCACTTTAAGGTTGCTCGCAATGTAACAAACGAAATGAAACGAAAAAGAGAGAAAAAAAAAAAAGAAAAACATTACAAGTAGGCGAAAGCCCCGAGCGGCCATAAACAAACAAAACGCACTCCATTATTTTCGAAAGAATATTAATTTATCATAGACGTTGACGAGCGAGCGAAGAAAATATGGCACAAACACCGACACCAACAACACATACACACTCTCTCTCTCTCTCTCTCTCTCTCTCTCTCTCTCTCTCTCTCTCTCTCTCTCTCTCCTCTCTCTCTCTCCTCTCTCTCTCTCCTCTCGCTCTCTCTGCAGCACCGTCTTTGCAGCGGTACCTTTTTTTTTTGCAAATGATCTTGTTGGCGCTGCGATGTGACTAATGGTGGAAAACAATTGCAACACCAACGAAAAATATCTCTGTCGCGAAAGCATCGCAAATACATAAATTGAAAGAGGATAAATTCTTCTGGCTTGTGCGAAAATGATACGCCCTACTGATGTACTACCTGTGGCCAAATTCGACACATGAGATGAAAACAATGGCGCACTGCGAAAATTGGAAAATATGCCCTTTTTCACTGATTCTTCTTTTGACGGAGTAAACTTACACACACATTCAACACCGTTGTTATGGATAATGTGCACATTTAACAGCATTCATAAGCCAATCGCATATGTTTTGTTTTACATTGAAATTTATTTCGATATTTATTTGCTTGGTGTGGCACTTGAAATGATGCTTTTTATTATTTCGCTATTTTTTTTTTTTTTTTTCTAAATGGGTCATGAATTATGTGGCAAAATTTTCCACTGTTGGAGCCAAAAAATGGGTTCTTTGCCTTCCACTGTTCCCTCTTTCCATTGTTCCTTCTCTCTCTCTCTCTCAATTCATTTTGCTGTTGATATTCAATCTTAAGTATTCAGTCATCATTCCTTTACACATCCGGCACAATGTTCCCGTAAAACAATTGAATTGGCCCATTCTTCATCGAAGCCCCTCAACGTCATTCCATTAAATATGTCGTATATTTCGCGTAAGCGGCAATGATAATTATTATAAATCATCGGTTATAATTCATGGTGTTTTTTCCCTTCATTTCTCATTTTGTTCTTTTTTTTTTTTCTTTGTTTCGACTCGAATGGCAGTGGGCGTCATTCGTTAATTGAAAAATATTCAAATTTCTATCTTTCATCGTGTCGAATAATTATCGAAGTAATCTTTCAATTTTCAAGCTTAAATCGAGATGTTTTTTGAATGATGCGTATCCATCGCAAACAATGGATGGATTCAATGCGACGAATTTAACAAGGAAAAATGTGAATTGAAAAATGAAATTGTCTGAATATGCGAAGCCATTTAAATGATGTTGAATGCTTCGTTTCATCAAAAATGAGCATAACAGCTCATTCATTGCTGCCATTTGTCATATTCGAAAATCTTCAAGAATGGTAAATAAACAAACTCATTTTATGTAATTTGAATGAAGTAAAAATGTCTTGAATTCATTCGTTAGAAAATGATTGTATGATTTAGCGCGTCTTTTGGTGCTGCACAACTATTCCACTTGTGAAAGTGACTACAATTGAAAGTGGTTCATAGCGACTTTGGTTTAAGCGGCTGCCGGTGAATATATAATATAAAGAGAAACGAATCTGGCAAAATGGAGCCGCATATCGGTAAACAAATAAAATGCACATCATCCGTTTGCATAAAACCGAAATGAGGTCGACGGCTTTCATTTGCCCCGATCCTAAACCATTTTCATATGAAAATGTTCACACAAAATATTGTGCAAAATAATCACATATCTACTATTTAATATATTTTCCTTTCGGTTTCATAAAGTGCAATCTTTTTTCCCTTTTTTTTCTATTGCTTCAACCATTTTGCCACTTTCATTCTCTTCATTCGCGCTCGGTCGTTTCATTCTAATTTGGTTCGCAAAAGAATATTAAACTATTAAATTTTCCGTTGACACAGTGAGCAATGGCATGCAAATCTCCATCGGGACCAACCACAATGAAATGCGGAAAATAAGTGAAAAATGTAAAATAAATTTTTGTCATCGTTTATATTCAGTCATTCATGCACTCATTCACACAACTAACTCCTCGAAATGAATATTTTCACATTTCCCATTTTTGCACATTCTCCACTCTCTCTCTCTCTCTCTGTCTCTTATTCATTCATTTTATCCCTTTTGTATTCGGCCCGGCAAACGTTTGCAAATGCAATAAAGGATGATTACTGAGCGGATGCATGAAAAATCTGCTGCACATTGCATGAACTTTTATTCTTGTTGTGTGTGAATGAATGTATGCGAAAGCGAATATGAATGAGATAGAGTTAAAAGATGGAAAGGGAAAAAAATGTTATACATCCGGATTTTGTTGATTTGAAATAGCGAACGTCAAAAGTGTAAGAGCAAGAGAAAGAGAGAGAGAGAGAGAGAGAAAAGAGAGAGAGAGAGAGAGAGAGAGAGAGAGTGAGAGAGAGAGAGAGAGAGAGAGAGAGAGAGAGAGAGAGAGAGAGAAAGAAAGAGAGAGAGAGAAAGCGAATGAATGCCAGATAGAGATTGTGCATGTGTGATATGATTTAAAACCACGAATACAAATGCAAATGCAAACCACTGGATAATGTTATTTTGCATCTAATTCACTATAAAATGCGTTTGTGCACAAATAGAAAAATAGCAAACAGAAAAATTGGAAAATGCGCCAAGAGAAGTGGGATGGGGGGCGATGGGGGGTTGGGGGGTGAGGAGTGGCATAGACGAAGAGAAATAGAGAATAAAATGTAAAAATGGGTTTTGGCGCATTTCATGTGGAAAATGACTAGAGGCGCACAAATAAGATTTTCATTTTTACGATTTGTTGCATTCCAATTATTAGAAGCTTGATTTTTCCCATGGTTTCATGACACATTGCCGCTATTTTATTGTTGCATGCATATAATAATTGTTGACATCTTTTGCGTATTGCGATTGTGAGAAACTTTAGTTTTTGTTGTTTTTTTTATTATGTTATTTTTAATCAACGTCCGTACAAACTGAGCGAAACGAAAATATAAACTTCAAGCGCATCAACTGGCAAAGCTGGAGAAAAGAAAAATAAAAAAAACGACACCGACAATTTGCAACAGAATATTGTTTTATAATTTCGCTTTTTTTCCTTTGCGGTTATGCCTGAGAATTTGAAAAAAAAAAAAAAAAAAAAAACAAAAACAAAAACAAATAGATCGTACAGAAAATGACTTGCACACAGATTATTCATTCTTTTGAGCTTAACCATAGTGTTTTGTTTTCAAATAGTCACGGTAAATTATTCATTCCATTCATGCAGAACGGCAAATGCGAGTAATGAAGCGATCGGTTGAAAAATGAAAGGAAAATGCTTGCAACTAACTCAAGTGAAATTACAATTTGCCGTTCTTATTTGCGGACAGAGCAGTAAAAACAAAAAAAAAAAGCTCACCAATGGACTGAGGTCGATTAAAAAGGGCAATGGGCTGATTCTCTTTCTCTCTCTCTCTCTGTCTCTCTCTCACCACACCATCGATGTAATTTTTTAATTTATAATTACTGGATTTTACTTTGCGCAATGGAGAACATTAACATGAAGAAAAAACGACAAAAGGAATAAAGAAGATGAAAAAAAAAAGAAATAAACAAAGAAACTCTAACCTATATAATTCTGAACGTCGATGGAAAAGTGCTACAACGAAGAGAGATTGCAACGACAATGGGCCAGAAAATAAATAAAAATCAACGTAATGCAATAAGGAACTTGAGTAAGCAAACGAAAGAGAACAGAGCAAAAAAAAAAAATAAAAAAATATATTAAACAACACAGACAAACACAAAAGATACCAAGTGCATGAAGCACAGAAAACTGCACAAAAAGGCTGTGTTGCAAAAAGTGATGAGTTCGCTCTCTCTCTCTCTCTCTTTCTCTCTCTCTCTCTCTCTCTTTCTCTCTTTCTCTTTCTCTTTCTCATTCGCTAGTCACACTTATCTCTCATTAGTTTCTAATTATGTAACTTGAACTGTATTGGCAAATGAAAGTTTTTTTTTTTTCTTCTTCTGTTTGGCGCGCATCACACTTTCCAATGTCTCGATGTGTATTTAAGAAATTGAAGTGCATTTGTGCTTGGCAATTTCTTGAATTAAATCGGCTTTTACACGCACAAAAACACAACCAATAGCAAAATGTTACAATCCAATCGATTTTGTGGAAAATCGACAAATTTTCTTCGTTTCCGTATCGAATTCGATCATTTCTTTCCTTCGCTCTTTTCTTCCGTTCTCTTACTTTGTCGATAAGATGCTTTCTTGAGTAAGAGAGTAAGTCTACATTTTTTTTTTTTTTTTTTTTTTTTTTTGAATTGAGATATATGTTGTTTCGTGAGAAGAATGTATCTTTATTGTTTGCGCGATGAGAAAGCGATAGAATAGTGCACAAATCAAGTTTGTTTGTATGCTTGCTCGCTGACATTGTAAAAGACATTTCGCCAATGAAACCAATGAGTTTATGTGTTGAGTGTCTGCGGACCGACACCACAACACACACACACATCCACACATTCACACTCATCTGTTCGATGGCATAGAACTTTTTCGCCACTTCATTCATCAAGTGAAGCAACCCCAATCGAACAATGTTACGCTTGGAATTTCATTTACTTGATGCCCATTTCAAGGAAAGTCAAACAACCAAAGAAATCGTACAACGTAAGCAAAGTGCACCGAAAAATCATTTTGTTGAAAATATATGCGGTTCAAGTCTGTCTCACATTTTACACATCTCCTTCTTCTTCTTCTTCTTCTTCTTCTGATTCTTCGTCTTCTTTGTTCTTATTTTATGTAACCCATGCACTTCGAAAATAAATATTTTTAACGCGTTCTTGTCGAAGCTAGAACTTTTTAACCGACCCATCTGGAATGCCATTACGTTTCGATGAAGAGAAAATAACAAATACAATTTTCGTTGAAAATAGATAAATTGTCTGCAACATCATCAGTATAACTATAGTGGGAGCACAGCTAGTCGTTTTATGCCAATCCACTTAGATATCGGCTGCCTTCCCATTCTTTGGTTTATATATCAGATGTATACACTCAGACATGTAATTTCTTTATTTGTTTTCTATCGCATACGAAACAATGCGAGTTTAAGTAGTCCAAGTGCGAGAAAAGCAGTAAGAGTGAATAAACTGAATGAAGGAATGAATTAAGGAGTGAGACAAACAACCAAAGAGAGCGGAGAAAGTGTGAGTAAGAGAGAGAGAGAGAGAGAGAGAGAATGGAACAAAATGCAAACAATTTGTCTGCAATGAACGAAAGCGCACAGTTGATTGGAAGGTCCATGTCGTTGGCCCCCCCCCGAATTTGGTGCTAGTGAGTCATATATACCATCTTTTAGTGCTAATTAAGTGCTGACGAATGGTATCTATTTCGATTTTGGTGCTGAAATTTTCGCGCAGCACCGAAATTTTTTAGAAAAAAATTATGTCATTTTCGAGAATTTGTATGGGAGCCACCCCAATTCTTGGTCATATCGAAATCAAATTTAGCCCATAATTTAGTGCTAATTAAGTGCTGACTAATGGTATCTATTTCGATTTTGGTGCTGAAATTTTCGCGCAGCACCGAAATTTTTTAGAAAAAAATTATGTCATTTTCGAGAATTTGTATGGGAGCCACCCTAATTCTTGGTCATATCAAAATCAAATTTAGCCTATAATTTAGTGCTATTTTAGTGCTGACTAATGGTATCTATTTCGATTTTGGTGCTAAAATTTTCGCGCAGTACCGAAATTTATAAAAAAAAAGATTATGTCATTTTCGAGAATTTGTATGGGAGCCACCCCAATTCTTGGTCATATCGAAATCAAATTTAGCCTATAATTTAGTGCTATTTTAGTGCTGACTAATGGTACCTATTTCGATTTTGGTGCTGAAATTTTCGCGCAGTACCGAAATTTTTGAAAAAAAAACAAATAAAGTGTAATTTTGATTGATGTTTTGAAATCAGTATGACTATTCAGTAGTAAATCGCTACTTCTGAGAATTATTATTCGAAAAATACTTAGAAAGTACATTTCAAAACTAATAAAAAAATCCAATCCATTCATTGTCAGATTATAAAATTCAAATTTAATAAATCCAAGTGAATAAATCGAACTCAACAATATCTACGTCTTTGTTTATATTATTCATATTTAGAGAACTTTATGTTTATTCTGATTTATTGAAAAATGTTAAAAAATAAGAAGCTAAAAATAGCTTACAAATATACAAATTGACATGTATGCATGATTTTTTTACCGTAGATCGGCTAATATTTTAGTAGAAAGAAATTAATAAAGATATAAGTATAAGCTATTTATTAATAAATTGATAAACTTCAAAAACATCAATTTGGTGATCTAGAATAAATGTCACGAACGAAAATTTTTGGAATTTGATCTGCTTGTTCCTCAAACTTTGATGCTAATGCTCGCCAAGTTGACAAGCTGTAGAATTGTTTGTATAAGATAATTGTAATGATGAAAATGGTTATCATGGTAACTACAATGGCTATGAATGATGAAATCAGGCCAGTTTTGATATCATCGAAATGTATTTGTTTCAATTTTTCATGATACTCATGACGCTTAAGTAATTCGTTGGTTTCATCAATCAGTTTTCTGTATTGGCTCTCGTGGTTTTGAATCAGGTGATTTTTCTCAAAATTATCATTGAACGTTTCTGATAACGAAATTTTGCTGAACATATCTTTGAATGTGTTTATCGTGACATTTTGGCTCCATTCAGGAAGCTTAATAATTGAAGTTGAGTTAATTCGCGTATTCAAATGTGGACGAACACTTATTTTATCAGTATTGATGCGACAATTCCTGTCCAATTGAATGTATCCATTAGACTTGATGATATGAATTGTTGTTGTTTTTCCACGACATTCCTCACGAATTTTTACCAATTTATCGACGTATATGTAATAGAGCATATTTGGGTCGATTGCAACAAAATAGTTTGCTGCAGGAATAAGATGAGTTTTACACGCATTCATCACATTAGTGGGATTCAGAAGAATGCTCATTTCACAAGAATCGTCACTGGTGAAATGAGCATTTTGTATAGGATTAAAAATGAGTTCATTATTTCGGTTCCTAATGGCGTGTGTGTACTCATCCGATTCAATCGGTATGTATTCGCTCATATCGTCGCTTAGAATAAAAAGTCGTGATTTTGACGTGGTAATATACGTTTGATCACCAATCTTAAATGGTACAGGAATTGTACGATAAAGTGTGTATTGAGTTCTTTCTACAACTGGAAGTGTAAGTTCGATGAGCATCGTGGTATCGACCAAAGCCGCTCGAACCGTGGTGAATCGATAGATATGCAAAACGTTTTCATTTTCTAAGTTCATTGGAAGCATTTGATTATCATTTAAATACTTTGCAAGACTTAGGATATCTGTCTTCAATGCTTGGCTTGGAATAAGCTGTGAAACTTTTCCAGATAGTGTATTCTCGAGATTCTTGAGAATTTGGTCCGAATAACGTTGGTGTTCACTGATCAAAAGTTGTGCAACATCTGATAGTTCCAAAAGCCTTTCATCCAATTGAAGTTTTTTTATGCTCGTTGATGTGAATTGATTCAAATCGTGTATTTTGATTAATGTTTCATTAACGAGTCTTTTTATTTCAACATACGTTTTATTATTAAGTGTCAACGATTCGCGTATTAAAAGTAATTGATCAATTTGAACTTTGTATACTCGGTCAGTAGTTCTTTTGATTTTATCAACTTCATTTTTGTATTCCATTGCTGTATCTTCATCAATAAGACCAAAGAGATAATGAAGTATTTTACCTCCAAGATTAATTAGTCCTCTTTTTTTTCGTAGAGTAATTCGATATGTGTTTATTCCAAGTTCATCATCTGTCATGTGTTTTAGATGATCTCGTAATTTATTGATAATTAGCATGCAATTCGATGCATCTATGTAGTTAACAAGCGTTCCAATTCATTGATGCATTTCGTAACCATTTCGGTCATTTCAAGGTATCCATTAAGATCAATGTGGTACACTAAGGTAAATGAATCGTATGATACGCGAGCTCGATTGATTTGTGCGAAAACGAATCCGGTGTTTTCTGTTTTCTCAGAAAATTCAAAAGCCGTGATGATTTTAAGCGCAAGCACGAGCGCTAAACAACCGCTTATAATGAATTTTATTTCTGTTATCTTATTCTTTCGTGAGATTTCTTGGATAATTTAATGTGAACTTTTTCTATTGATCCTGTATATTAAAAAGTAAAGATTTGACAGCTAAGTATTATTTTTTAATGCAATAATTTTCAATA
The DNA here is from genome assembly GCA_029041755.1 of Resseliella maxima. NCBI lineage: Eukaryota > Metazoa > Arthropoda > Insecta > Diptera > Cecidomyiidae > Resseliella > Resseliella maxima. Next base: position 70 of record JAQOWM010000571.1, on the reverse strand, counting down.
TTGAAATTGGAATTCTTTTGAATTTCAAAATCAAAATTTTTTTCCGAATGTAAATTGACCAGTAGTATAC
>JAQOWM010000692.1:0-26225 GCA_029041755.1 Resseliella maxima | reverse complement strand
TAGTATGTAAACACACCAAACACACAAATCCATTTGAAAAAGCGTCATATGGTGTTGTAACATAATTCAACGACATTCTTTGAAATATCAGATAATTTCAGTTCAAATGATTCGAAATATATGTCACTGAATTATTGTAATTGAATTTCAACTTGAATTTTTTCTCAACTTATTATTATAGCTTTTAAAAATGATTTTATTTCACTTCAGAAGCCATTTTTCACTAAAATCGTATCCTTTTGTTTGATGGTTATCCCATTATTACGAAAGAGAGAGAGAGAAAAAAAAATTGGCAAAAATGCCTGTTCCAATTTGCAAATACAACTTCAGAAGTAACTTTTAATATTTACCTTGAGAAACTTAAATTTTTTTTTTTTTTTATTTTATTGAAAACAATAATTCCATCCAATATCACAGTGTCAAAAAAGTTAATTGATTTTAAAACAATTGGATGAAAAACACCAAAAAAAAAAAAAACAAAAAAATCTGGGCAAAAATTGTAATGAAAATAACGAAAAACCATAAAATCTTGCCACAGTAAATAAATCGAACTGATTTCTTAAACTTGAACTAGACAACTGATGACGGTCAAAATATATATTATTGGCAATTCCTTGTTAAACAGCCAGTATATATGTGAAATTTTATTGCGCATGCTCGTCATTTAGCCGAACATTTATCTATAGAGAAAAATGATTCTGTTGTAATACAAACTGAACTTCTCAATACACGTGGATAAAGCGGCATAAATCAACATTCCTATACATAAATCAATTATTGTCAGGTGTTTGATTAATTTTTGTGTTTATATTCAAATATGAAAGGAAACAAAAAAAAAAAACAATCATGTGAAATTTCATGGGATTGCCAATGGATGCACGATGCACCTAGTTAATTATGGCTCACATTCAGGTTATAGGTTAAATAATTTATGCAACATTTTCACAGTGAACATTCGTTAAGTGGAATTATATTAAAATCAGAGCATTTCAGCAACTATCTGTATATTGACTGATAATTTCTGATGATATTTTCGACCAGCAGTGCGCGTTAATTTTGACGCTACGTCAAATATAGCAGTGTATGACAAAATTCTGACTGAAAATATCATCTGAATTCACGAGTCGATATTCAGATAGCTAACGCAGTGTTTAAATTAAAATTTAATACATACAATGAGCATGTAGTATTGTGTTATCATTCCATCATATAAATGTTTGATGAATCATTGAAATGAAAAAAAATGTAATGAATGAAATAAAAAATGATTTGTCATTAGTTTCACCACAAACTACAAACATTTCTATTCATACTAAGTAAAGTTCATTTATATTGTAATAGCCATATCATTGTAACAAAACCACATTTAACGACAAGCACAAGCTGAAATTCAATTGGAAAAAATAAAAAGTCGATTATCAAACACTTCGATTATTTTGTATTTTTTTTATTTTTTTTTTTTAATTTTCTTTCCGATCACAACGTTAATTTACGAAATTAAATTCTTACTAAACTAGCTCAACTCTGTTATCAGACACAGTTCCAAATAATTTTCCACTAAAAATCATATCAGTTTTATGTTCATCGGTTATATTTATATCGATTCGATATCTTCCAGATGGTAATAATGGTTCAAATGGAATGTTATTCAATGAAAAATTATCAACTTTTATAAAAACGGTTCCATTATATGGACATCCGTGATTTACATTTGAATGCATTTGCACTTTTCGTAGTGTCCAATCCAATAGATATGATGTACCAATTTTTGAAAGCCATTTACACATATCTTCTTTCAATTCAATTGCAAATTTTTGATATGTATTATATTTATAATAAAAAACGGTATGAGTTAATATTTTATTAATCGGTCGACTTAAATTGCCTTCGATATCAAATTTCAGGAAATTTCGGCTCACCTGTTGTACAATACAACGCCAACTGGCAAATTTACTTGGAGATGGATTACAAACAAACCTTTCAAAAATTAACGTATTTTTCTGAAAAAGATTAAAGTTTTTTTTTTTTTTTTAAATTAATTCAATCATTTGAATATATTTTTAATATAACAATTTTACAGTTGATTCAAGTGACGAAAATGATGTCAAGTAAAACCAAAATATTACAGGAAATGATAGCGATACTAGTTTCATTTTTTTTCTTCACAATTTATTCGTTTTTAACGGAAAATATTCAAGTATTTGAATTTGATGTCTTATGTTTCTCACATCATTCAATGAAATGAAATAATATGACATTAATCATTAATGATGATTAATGCTATTCCATTATAGCCAAACCAAATGCTATTCAATATGTATTCTATATCGGCAATTCCATTTTAAAAGGAAAAATTATTTGCGACTTTTTCCCAATTCATCGCCCAATGATGGTTCAAATGTTTCAATCAATGTGTCCGTCCATGTCCGTCGGTCTGTAAATGCAAGAATTGTCCGTCCATGTCCGTCGGTCTGTAAATACAAGAATTATCCGTCCGTGTCCGTCCATCCGTCAATTGGATAGAGGTCTGTCCGTCCGTCCGTCCGAGGTTCTATGTCCTTCACCCAAATTTGCACACATGTTCATTTCATATGATGAGATACCAAAACGATCAATTCCGAGGTCAAAGATTTGAATTCAATGACCCCAAAAACATTGGAAATGACTCAAAGATAACTTTTCAGAAACAAAGAAATTGTTGCAATAAATTTTCACCTTTTAGAATGGAATTGCCAATATATTTATCGCTCTCGATCATTCTATCAATTAAAATAATTACGAAATGAAATTCCAATGCGCAATTTGATTGAATGAACTTTACTAAATTATAACAATTAAAAAGATATTTACCCTCAAATGTGTGTTCATTTCCATTTTTCTGATTGTACTGGCAAAAGTATGCAATTATTTGATGAAAATTCGTTAATTGTATTAAATTGGTTATAATTTCAAAATAATTTCTTTGCAATAAATTTTATTTTGGTTTTATACATAGCTCTTTACATGACCCAGGTCCATTTTAGACACTAAACCGAAACAATATTGATGGTAATAATTTTTAAATGAATATTAAAAATAGCAAAACTCATTTCAATAACAAAATTATCCATTTATGTAGTCATTTTATGCAATTATCGTTTTCTCATTTTTTATATGATTCGTAAAATGCATGCTCTTCTGACTCTCTATATTTTTATTTTATATTTTCTGTCACTATCATTCTTTATCCCTTTTTCTCTGTCATTGTGTTAGCACAAAAATTTTAATGATTTGGAATTGAAAGCAGGAATTTCGAAAAATTTAAATCGAAATTACGATATGATGTTAATATGATTGCTTTCTATATGATTGTCTAAAATGTTTTTCTCGACATTCATGGAGTATTATTGAATAAATATATCCTGTTATTTCTCATGCTTAATGTGCGGTTCTAAATTGTTGATGTTGGCATTGTTATCGCCCGATCAAATAGTCACTAAAGATGCTCTTTGTTTTCCAATTTAACAAATCGTTTTGCATATTGTTGATAGTTTTTTATGTGACTTGACCTTGTATGTAAACAATGTCAAATAATTAATGTTCGATGGACAGCAAATGATGTTACAAAGATTTTTTTATTTTTTTCTTCAATTTGCCGAAAATCGAGAGACCCTAAGGAGGTAGACACGTGCTTTGTTAATTATTGTAGTATGTAGAGTTTTTAAGTGTATTATCATCTTTCGTCTTATCCAACACAGAGGGAAATATATGTTTAATATTTCAAATGTTTATTCTGAAGTGGAATAAATTTCGTAACATACCATTTATGAATAAATATGTATGTGTTTATTCCTAATATGTATAATAATCTACGGTATAATATGAATGTTTTATTCATAAAAATAGCTTCAAATTTACACCAAATAAGAACAAACCAATACATATTTAATCCAATACGAAATGATTCTAAATTTACTCCAGTTTGTACAAAACATATGACGTATTATACACTTCTCTCTGTGAATTTATCTTAATTACAATATAATTGAATATTTTTACAACTGGCAAAACAAATAAACACGATTAATTAGAATGATTTGCTAGCTCACACTCTAATCATCAAGTCTATGTATACTGATAACAAAGTTTACAATTTTTTTCCGTTATTAAATTGCTATTCCCTTAGTATTACAAATAATTTTCAGTTCTATTCTTCGTTTTGAACGAGCATCACTACGATAAATAAATGGGCATTAAACAGGTAATTGAGCGACAATCATTTAAAAATTGTTCAAACTCATTTTAATAACATTTTTTTTTTATTTTTCTACTTGCAAACTATTCAATTAAAATTAAGGCTTTGAAATGGAATATGGATATAAAATTGTAAATAATAATAATCAAATGATTACTACAGATGTACATCAAAGAGAATGCAAAACTCATATATTAAAATTAAATGCGGATTGTTTTCACAAAATATTCGATTGGTTGCCATTGAAAGATTTGATCGCAATTGGTAGTACATGCAAACAATTGCAACTATTTGCCGGAGACTTTTTTCAATTGAAACTTGGAACAAACGGTGCTAGAGGTGAAAATGATGGAATTTACATTGGATCCCTCAAAGTAAATATATTCAGTGAATACATTCGAAAGCTTTCAATTTCTGGTAATCGATTGAAAGCATATCATTTTATCAAAGAAAATTGCATTAATTCTATAAAGCAATTTCGAGTTTATGGCGTAATACCTGACGGTGGATTTGAATGTATAAAGGAAATTTTACAAAGCGTTGAAATGTTAGAAATGAATGAGTGTCTAATCAATGGGGAATTTTATGAAAATTATTTAAAATATTGTCCAAATATAAAATGTCTAAATGTATCACAATCAAGCATTGTTCAAGATAAATCCATTATTATTGGTAATGGAAATGAATGGATGTTTCGAAAATATCCAATGCTAGAAAATTTTGAATTAACCGATTCATTTCAACTTAAAATGAATGAATTGAAAATTTTTTTCGAATTAAATTCACACATTCAAACATTTTCAACTGATGCAAAAACTCTTTGGGAAAATCGTCAATCAATTATGGAAATTAACATAAAATTTGATATATTTGCTATTAATATTTGCCAAACAAGAATCATTGATTCGAATAATCATACAATTCTTATTAAAGATGCAGTTTATAATATTTTGAATGAATTATTTAAACGTGGATTTTACAAGCGATTACATTTATATGTATTTTTTGTTGATCAAACAAGTTTTGATAAATTACTTTCATTGAATGCAATAGAAATGCTAAATGGTGACATTATTCAAATAGATAAAAATTTGGAATTTGTTAAAACATTGGCAATTTGTTATGCTGATGAAATATTAAACATTCAAAATATGCAAAATAAATTACAAAATTTGGAGCGATTATATTTTTTTGATGCTAAATTCGATCGAATTTTTCCATTTGTTTGTTATTCATCAAAAATACGAATAATCAAAATTGGTCAAATAAATGATGAAAAACAATTTACAAGCATCAATTTGGTAGCTTTAAACAAACAACGTGAACAATTGGTTGGAGCTTGTAAGGTAGCTATTTTTATTAAGGAAAATCTTTATATCGCTTCAAAATGGACAATGAAAAGTGTTGAATTCAGTTTAATTGAATTAAAACGATTTGAATCTATCGATTGGCCAGATCTGAGTTCAAGAGCAAGATATTTTAAATCATTTTAATTGAAGACTGTTGATTGTAAATTAATTTGAAGATATTTTTAAGATTACCATTTTATCAGACATTTTGTTTTTTTTATGTCACTTGTTCAATGTGGATCTAACAATAAAACAATTGAAACAAACTGTAAATAAAAAAAAAAGAAATAGAAATAGAAATAAAACACCCATTTAGATTTGCATTTTGAATAAAAACCATTTGATTTTATGACAATGAAAAGTTCATTTTATAGATTGGGACTTTATTTTCATTTCACATATTTTCTTTACAATGGAAAAAAAAAAATTCGAAGACAAAATGCGCACAAAAACCATTTCTAGAACATTCAGTTTAGAGGGCTACCATTACTAGACAGTCCAGACGCTGAAGGGCACTAATGGTCTATAAATGTTTTTTTTGTGGTTGGTGTTGTGGTTGGTGTTGTTGTTGGTGTTGTTGTTGGTGTTGTTGTTGATGTTGTTGTTGTTATTGTTGTTGGTGTTGTTGTATTCAGTTTATCATATGATTATTCATATTATCGAAATAGTTTCCGTAGATCGTCAATATTATGTATATGAATTACATTTTTTCGATCTTTTTTTGGCCTTCCATATTGATGTGCCGTTTGTCTGTGATCATTACGTCGTGCTTGTATTGGTGATTTATAATTTGAAACATCAAGCATTCGTCCATTGGCCCGCCATTGTTTCACAGGTGGTGCTTCCGAATGTTGTCTTTCAAATGCATCCAAATTCATAAAATCTTCATCAAGACTACAAAGACCTGGATAATTCTTGCTTATTCTTTTGCATTTACGACCGGTTGGTCCAACATCATAAACTGGGTTTGAAACTAAATTTGCGACCGCATAATTACAAGCAATATAAAATTCAGTATCATCATCCGTTGAAATTCCTGCGCATCCAACAGCAAATGCTTGATCACGTGCCATTTGAGTGAAATGACCATGTTGATAATTACTTTGAATGCTACTGTAACCATTGGCTCGATCAATATATGTGATATTATTGATTTCATCCCACCATGCATCAATTGCCCATTGCATAATTCCATTGAATGAACCAACACCATATCCACCTTTATAGGCCAAATTTTGACCGGCATATAAAAATCTTTTCGTTCGCCGACATTCATCATGTTCTATATCACATTGGAGTAAATTTTTCTGTGCAATCATTTCCAATTCATCATCCCAATGCTTATTTTGATGATCAAAAAAAAAAAAAAAAAAAAAAGAAAAATAGGAAATGTAATTTGAATAGAAAATTAAATTGAAATAAATTAAATCAAATTTGTACATGATTTTACCCACCATTTGTGCCATTCGAACAGCAGTTCTACCTCGAAATACACCAGATCCTTTACCCAATGCCAGTTTATTACGATAGTAATTATGCATATCAACAAAATATTTTCGGCGCTCAGATGACATTGTAATGAATCTCGCTTTATTACAAGAACTTGACCAATTCTATTTGGTCAAATGTGAAAATAAAAGGAAATGAAAACATTTGAATTACAAGTGAATGTGATTAAATATTTTAAAAGTAGGGTACACTTACCCTAAGTCCGCTACACATGACATGTGATCCAGGAGCATGACCATAGCAATCAAGACCCGAACTGCAGTAATATGAGTAATCAATTTTCTAAATTGAATAAGAAATAAGAGTGAATAATGAATTCATGTTTTAGTTTTTAATTACGTTGATTTTTTGGACGTTCATTGCAAAACTCCGGCAATTTATTTTAAATGAGGATAAAACTAGACAGTTAGCAAACATTCGCAAGTTTAAATAAATAAAAACAAAAAGTGTATAGCATTTTTTCATGGATATTATCATCAGTTTGTGTGCGTGAATTGAAAATAAGATGAAAAATAAAACAAAAATACTTGAATATCAAAAAAATTTCTAATAAAAACCTATTATACTGCGTCTATACGCAGTATTTTTGAAATAAAAATAAAAATAAAAATATTCTTATGAATATAAATTACCGCTTTTGCCAATGCAATAAGCATCACAATAAATACACCTAAATATTTTATTAAACCAAAAGATTATTTGAAGAAAAAAAAAAGAACAAAACTAGCTGAATATAAAAATAAAAAACTTGTATCAAAACTACCAAAAATAATCAAATGTTTATTTCGATCCATTGTTTTTTGGAACTCACTCCACTCACTTATGTCTGAAACAACTCACATGTATCTATTTTATAGATAAAAAAAAATAACAAATTCTTCACGACTCCAGCAATTTCAAAAGCATTTATAATTGATGATAGTTGAAAATGTCTTACATTGGGAAATTGAACTGTTTTTTTCATTTTGTTTTAATCATTTTACACATTTTGATTGAAATATTTATTATTTACAAATATATTTATTCAAAAGTTTACATTTTAATGGCAATTTCATTGTCAAAAATCCATTTTCTCCTTACGAGTTGAATGAGAGAAAAGAATTCATTTAATTCTTATTTTTTGGAGTACTATGATTCTATTCAAATTATGTATTAAATTTTTAGTCAATCCAAATTAAAAATAGATGAAAAATCCCTCTTCAATTAGTTTAGGACAATTGAACAGTTCAGAGTGAAAATGTTATCCAGAAAAGTTCCGGGTAAAAATGTTCTTATTCATGAATACACTGCAGTGTATTCAAGATACAAAAAATCAACAAAAAATACATTGAATAATAATATTTTTATTCGAAACATTTCTGGATAACATTTTCACTCTCAACTGTTCAATTCCCAATTGTTTCAATACTTTTATATCGTGAATTGTAGAAAAGTATTTATGAAGAGAATATTTTTCAGGATATTTGTCTGTTTTCAAAAAAGAAAAAATGGCGCCAAACAATGCTTATTCGCGCATTAAGTAGAAAACACATATTGTCTGTTTTGTTTTTCACTGTTTGCTTAAAAAATACTGTCATTTTTTCCCTGAATAGAATTGAAGACATTATTTAAATAATAATTTACTGTTTGATTTACACCGCTTATGTATTGCATAATACTGAACGCATACATTTGTATCATTTAGTTAAACAAATTTAAAAAATGAATGCATTCAATATAATACTTTTGTGTATTTTTCCATATTTTTTTGCCAAACAAGCGATGTATGTTTAGATAGAATTCGTTATGAGTGTGTAATGGTTTTTCTATGTAAGTCGGTTGTGATCGTACTATGAGTAATTGGTCTAACATTCTTATTCCATTCTAATTTTAAATAGATTTAAACGATTTTTTTCTTTTGATAAATTCAACAATATGTAGAGTCTTCATAAACGTAATTCATTATTTTAATTATTTCTAATTTTTCATTTGTCATTCCATATTTATCTTGTTTTATGGTGATAAGTATCTTTTATTTCTGACGTAATCAATCTGAACACAGATTTAAGAATGATACTAAAGATCCCTAGGGGGATTTAACTCTCACGAATGCATACATTTTTATGATTTTTAAAACCAAACGAAGATTAGAACATAAAAATCTATATTAGGGCGCATTATTTTCCAAGTTATGATCAATCTCACTGATTTGAAAATATACAAGATCTTATTAAATAAATAAATAAATCATATATTATAATTTTTAATAAATCTGCAAACAACATCTTCACATTTTTTTTTTTTTTTTTGTTTTTGTTTTTTGTTGAGAGAAAAATAATAAATAATATATATTTTTGTTATTACATTTAAAGGACAAACACAGACAAAAAAAAACATAAACCGTCATGATAATAAAGATAAAAAAGTCTATATTTATCTTATTTTATTGTAGCAAATATCTTCTTAATTTTGATGGAATAAATTTGTATTTATTTTCTTACTTTTCGTATAATATCGCTCACAAAAAAATCTTCTTTACCTGTACATCTACACATATAAGAATTTTAATAGAATGAAATCACATTTTTAAATAAACAAAATTTAATCCCATTTGTGTCTGTTTCTTCAATAATCATTTTCAGTTGCATTCAGTAATTTGAAGACAAGAGCAAACGCTTTGAAACTGAAAATGGAATATGAAAATTATCAAATTGCTTGCGGTAACAAAGTGAGAATTATTCGCAATATCAAAGCAAAATGCAAAACTCATTTATTACAATTAAATGCAGATTGTTTGCACAAAATATTCGATTGGTTATCGTTAAAAGATTTGATTGCTGTTGGAAGTACGTGTAAACAAATGAAAGAAATTGCCGGTGATTTTTATCAATTGAATTATGGGACCAAGGGTGTTCGCGGTGAAAATGATGGAATTTATATTGGAACCATAAAAGCAAATATATTCAGTGAATACATTCGGATAATTTCAATTTCTGATAATCGATTGAAAGCATACGATTTCATTGCAGAAAATTGTATTCATTTTATTAAACAATTTCGAGTTTATGGTGCTATTCCCGATGGCGCATTTCAATATGTGAAGGTAATATTGCAAAGTGTTGAAATGTTGGAAATGAACGAGTGTTTAATCAAAGGAGATTTCTATGAAAATTATCTAAAATATTGTCCAAATTTAAAAAGTTTAAGCATATCAAGATCAAGTTACATTCAAGATAAATCCATTGTTATTGGTAATGAAAATGAATGGATGTGTCGAGAATATCCGACTGTGGAAAATTTTGAATTAACTGAATCATTTCAATTTAAAATGAATGAATTGAAAACATTTTTTAAAATGAATCCAAATATTCGAACATTTTCAACTGATGCAAAAACTCTTTGGGAAAATCGTCATTCTATAATGGAAATTGATACAAAACTTGATACATTTGCCATTAATATTTGTCAAACAAAAATAATTGATTCAAATAATAAAATTGTTTTTATCAAAGATTTGCTCTACAAAATTTTATGTGATTTATTTGAACGTGGATTTTACAAACGTTTACATTTGTATGTGTATTTTGTTGATCAACAATGTTGCGATAAAATGCTTTCATTAAAATCAACCGAAATGATAAACGGAGATATTATTCGAATAGATAATACAATGGAAAATGTTAAATCATTAATGATTTGCTATGCTGATGAAATAATGAATTTACAAAATATGCAATCGAAATTTCTGAATTTAGAGCGAATGTATTTTTATGTAGTTACATCAGATAACATTATATCATTTGTGCAGTATTTACCAAAGTTACGAATTATCAAAATTGATCAAGTAAAAGATGAACACAATTTCAAAAATCTCAATTTGGCAACTTTAAATAGAAAACGTGAAAATCTATTTGGGGCGTATAAACTTAATATTTATGTTAAAGAAAATATTTTTTTAACAACAAAATGGACAAAACAAACAATTGTATTCAATTTAATTGAATTGAAACGATTTGAATCATTTGAATGGGTGGAATTGAGTGCAAGAGCGAGATACTGTAAAACATTTTAAAATAAATTAATGATTTTGTTTTTTTTTTTGAAAATTGAAAAGTTTAAATTACATTTTTTGTAATAAATATTAAGTAATTAACATTAAGTATTGCATTTTATTAACAACAATTATTGTTACAATATTTACGTATTTTTTTAAGAATTTCATATTGAATTATAATTAAATAAATTCTCAGCATAAATAAATATAAATAAAAGAGATCAGGCGCAATAATTCATATGGGGATCTCCCAAAGAAATATACAACAATGCTTCGCTAAATTTTTAGCAATTTTAAATAATTTTCCATTGGACTAAAATTGAATGGTAAAAAAGGTCTTACATTTCAGTGGACACAATTTTTGAATAGCACAAAAAAAGCCTTTTTTTGCCAAATTTCAAACATTTCGTTTTTGTCTTCTATGCAGCATGCTGTACTGACAACAGTAAGTACTGGCACTACTTATGCGAAACTACGGGCTTCATCGTTTAGAGGCAGATGAATAAATAATTAAGGCGCATTTATGTTTTGCAAACATTAATTAAAAAGGAGGGATTTGCATCGTGTTAAGGATCCAAAATCCAGAAACTTTTGTTCAAGTACATTGCCTTTTTTCAGTAAAAAAAAAGAAATTATTTTCAATGAAAATTAGACAAATTTTTAATGTAATATCTCTTCTGATTTCTTCACTATATACCATACGTTATTTCGCATAAGATGCCAATAAATCAGAAATAATTTGATTATTCAAATACTAAAATATTATGAATGATAATTCAAAATTTTTGTCAAATTGTTAACAATTCTCATATTTTATTTCATTCTTTCGCTTTTGCTGGCGCTATAAATAATATCCATGGATTGGATGAAATACAAGCAATTTAACATCTTGGTCTCAATTTTATTGTTATCTCTTAATCCGAACAAAAAAAAACTTCATTTATGTATTTATCATTCAATAAAGTGTGATATACAATTTTTAAAACAAGCAGATCCAGAAAGTACACAATTTAATTGTTTGTTTCAGATTAGTATCGTATGTTATTTGCTGTTTGCGTCATTTATCGAAGTGAAATGAACGTTACAGCAGAGATTATAATTCGACATTTCAACAATCTAACAGGAACAAGTTAGTTTAATTTCAATATTCTCATCTATGATTTGTCACTTAATTTAGCGAAGTTATTATTTATATTTAGAACAAAAAAAAAGAAAAAAAAATCCAACAGGTAAAGTTTGGTTTTGAAAAATATTTGAATTTTTTTTTTCATTATCATCAGATTGTATCATATTTTTTAATAGATCATATGGAAAGGTGATGAGATGGATTATGGAAAGAGATTTGAAGGTGATAAAAATCAAAGAAACCACAGTCAACATTCAGATGTCCCACACATAAACATTGAAACACATATATTAGATCTGAATGCGGATTGCTTTCACAAAATATTTGATTGGTTATTGTTGAAAGATTTAGTCGCGATCGGAAGTACATGTAAGAAATTGCAAAAAATCACTGGGGATTTTTATCGATTGAATTATGGTGCCAAAGGTGTTCGAGGTGAAAATGATGGAATTTACATTGGAACCATGAAAGCAAATATATTCAGTGAATACATTCGAAAGATTTCAATTTCTGGTAATCGATTGAAAGCATATCATTTCATTGCGGAAAATTGCATTAATTCAATCAAAGAATTTCGTGTTTATGGTGATTTACCCAACCGGGGATTTGAGTTTGTCAAAGAAATCTTAAAAGATATTGAAATATTGGAGATGAACGAGTGTCTAATCAAAGGTGAATTCTATGAAAATTATCTAAAATATTGTCCAAATTTGAAAAGTTTAAGCGTATCAAGATCAAGTTACATTCAAGATAAATCCATTGTTATTGGTAATGAAAATGAATGGATGTGTCGAGAATATCCGACTGTGGAAAATTTTGAATTAACCGAATCATTTCAATTTAAAATGAATGAATTGAAAATTTTTTTTAAAATGAATCCAAATATTCGAACATTTTCAACTGATGCAAAAACTCTTTGGGAAAATCGTCATACTATAATGGAAATCGATATAAAATTCGACATATTTGCCATCAATATATGTCAATCAAAAATTGTTATCGGTAATAACCAGTCAATATTAATTAAAGATGCAGTTTATGAGATTTTGCTTCGATTATTTGAACGTGCATTTTACAAGCGATTACATTTATATGTATTTTTTGTAGATCAAGCAAGTCTTGATAAAATAATTTCTATAAATGCAATAGAAATATTGAATGGGGATATTGTTCAAATAAAAAACTCAATGAAAGACGTAAAATCATCGGCTTTTTGTTATGCTGATGAAATATTAAATATTCATAATTTGCCGAATAAATTGTTGAATTTAGAGCGATTGTATTTTTATGAAGCTACATTTGATCGAATTGTACCGTTTATACGTTACTCAACTAAATTACGACAAATAAAAATTGCTCAACTTAAAAATGTTGACCAATTAAAAAGCGTCAATTTGGCAGCATTAAATAACGAACGTGAACAATTAATCGGTGCCCGTAAATTGATCATTTATGTAAAAGAATATATTTACATATCTACAAAATGGGAGAAGAAATCAATTGACTTTAGTTTAATCAAATTAAAACGATTTGAATCGTATGAATGGGAGGAACTCATTGCGCGATCAAAATATTTTAAAACATTCTGAATGAAAATTGAGAATTGAATTTATTCATTTAACCCCTTGAAATTCATGTAAAAGATAAAAAATAAATAAACAACAAGTTATCGATAATACTAAAATTGTTTTTATTTGTCACAATTTATCATAAACATGAACGTTAAATGTTTCAATAGATAAGCATTCACAGACTATACAACATGAAGTAAATATAATAAAATAATGAGCACATTTCTAAGAATCATTTTTGGGCATTGTATAAACGTGTATAATGGCCATCAAATGGTACAAGTTCCATGTGAGTTCCATACTCGATAATGTTACCTTCGCGTAAAACACAAATTGTATCAGCATTTTGAATGGTGCTTAATCGATGAGCAATCACCAAACAAGTTCGACCTGATGAAGCTAAATTCAAAGCTTGTTGAACAATCTGTATGATGATAAATGAAAAAAATCAATAAAAATGTTAACGAAATAATTCAACATCAAAATACCCGTTCACTATGCAAATCTAAAGATGATGTTGCTTCATCCAACAAAAGAATCTTTGGATTTCTTATTAAAGCTCGTGCAATGGCTATTCTTTGTTTCTGACCACCTGACAAATGAGCCGTTTTACTGCCAATATTTGTATTGTAGCCCTTGAATCAAGAATTTAATGTAAATTCATTGAGTAAACTTAATTGTTAAAGGATGTCATACCATTGGTAATTTATCAATGAAATGATGTATATTTGCCATTTTAGCAGCATTTATTATCTCATCCATTGGAATTTCACGAGAGTTATCACCGTATGCAATATTTTGAGCAATTGTTTTATCAAATAAAATAGGCTCTTGTGTTACAATGCTCAATTTGGATCGCAAATCCTTTAAATACATATCTTTGGAAATGTCATCGAAACCAATACAAATGTGACCACATTGAGGATCATAAAATCTTTGCAAAAGTTGAATACATGTTGATTTTCCACAACCAGATGAACCAACCAATGCTATTGTTTTACCTTCCATTACATTTAAATTGAAATTTTTAAGAATTTCAATATTCGGTCGCGTTGGATAGGAAAAAGTGATTTTTTTGTATTTTATACTATTATCACCATCCGATTTTCGAATTTTATTCGTTTCAATCGTCGATCTAATATTTGGAGTTCGATCAATTATTTGAAAAAGACGATGTGCTCCTACAAAAGCTACAGTTAATGATGGAATAAATGCAAAACATTGACTCATCTCAGTGGTTGCATACAAAAGAGCTTCAGTCACTCTGAAAATTAATGACTTTCAACATTAAATTTTATTTTGTTCAAAAAAAAAGCAAACTTACTTAATGACATTTTTGAAGTGAATTTCTTGATTAGCTACTAAAAAACCACCATAGCAAAGGGTAAGTGCGTTGGCAAAAAATGGAATTGATTGAGCTGTTGAATTAACAAAACCACGCCAAGCAATTTTCATTTGAATCAATGCACAAACGCTTGACATTTCATTTGCATATCGCGTTATTATGTATTTTTCTTGTCCTGTTAGAAAAAAAAACTCATAAATATAGAGAAGATAAATGGCATTTGAATATGAGTTTTATCGTCTTACTCAAGCTGGCAACAGTTCGAATATTACTTATGGCTTCCGTTGCCATTTTTGTACTTATTTCAATTGATTGCTTTTCAACAAGTGCAATTTTTGCCGCGTGCCTAGAATAAAAAGAATATTAGTTCAGAAGTAGTAACGAGGATTAAACTCAAATACTATTCACAGTTTTTCGAGAAAAAAAAAACAAAAAAAATGGAATAAACGAAAATCGTCCTAAAATTCCCTAAAATCTTCCTAAAATACCCCTAAAAGATTTTTGGGACATTTTAGGACGATTTTGGGGAATTTTAAGACGACTTTAGGGAATTTTAGGACGATTTTCGGACCAGGAAAAAAAAAATGTCCGAAATGAAAATAGCAAAAAAAAAAAAAAAAAATTATTATTGATTGGTCACTAACTTTGCTTCCAATATAACAGCAAACAATGATAACGGAATGGCAGTTAGGCAAAAAAATGAAAGTTTCACGGAATAACCAAATGCCATAAATATGCCGATTAAAAATGTTGATATTGCATGGAATAAGGCACTGAGAGGATGACCAATTGCCTAAAAATCAATGTCGTAAAAATCAATCATATTGTCGTTTTTAATTTGAATTTCATTGTTCAATGTTGAATAGTTTGAATTTCATTGTATACATACATTCTCTATATCAGCAGCATCGCCAGTGAGACGAATTGAAAGTGCTCCAGTTGAATGATTTTCATCATCAAACCAACCGCATTCCTGTTGTAATAAAGCCGCAAATGTCATTGACCTATTCCATTTAAACATTTTCCAAATTCATTTAATTTCAAAAATAAATTCTCAATCGAATTTCTATTTTTAAATTCAAATTACCGAATTCGTGTTGTAAAATTCACACTGGCTTTTCCAAGGCAAAAATTTTGACAAACAGCAACGACAAATGTAATTACACCTACTATTAAAAATAATAGGCACATCGTATAGGTTTTTTCTAATGCTTCGTTGACATTTTCTAATGACAAAATCTTCTCGGTGATTGAAAAGGGGAAAAAAACCAACATATTGAAAACCGATTAATATTTTGCATTTGGATTGCCATATCAGAAATGTCCTACTTACACCATAAATTTCACCAAACAATGCGGAAAATATTGGAAGCGTTGCACCTATTAAGAATGAACAAATTATTGCCAAAATCATGATCAACCATTCTGGTTTGGCAAATATCAGAATTCGTTTGAAAATGGTCCAGTATTCAATATCTTTTTCAATTTCCATGCCAGAATTTATATTATCAGTAATTAAATGATCTTGTTCTGCACTATGTGTTGTGCCCAATTGTTCAGAACTTTTCATTTTTTTATGAATATCTTGACGTTCGTTAACATTATTGTTAAATGATTCATTTTCAAATTTTCCCGCTTGTATCATATCAAAATATCGCCCTTTCATTGCCATTAAATTCGTATGTGTTCCATCTTCGATGATATGTCCATTGTGAATGAATAGAATTCGATCTGCATTTTTTATGACCGATAAACGATGTGAAATCATAATTGTTGTTCGTCCTTTGCTAGCCTTGTTCAGAGACTGTTGAATGATTTTTTCCGATTGATAATCAAGAGCCGATGTTGCTTCATCTAATAGCAATATTTTTGGTTTTTGAATCATTGCACGTGCGATTGCAATGCGTTGTCTTTGACCACCTGACAACTGTGAACCATTTTCACCCACCAAAGTATCATAGCCACGTGATAGTTTAACAATGAAATCATGTGCACCAGACATTTTGGCTGCATTAATTACACATTTATCAGACGCATTCGGATTGCCATAGCGAATATTCTCTTTGATTGTTGTAGAAAATAATACTGGTTCTTGTCCAACTGTTGCTATATTCGAACGTAATATGTTGATATTTAATGTCCGTATGTTATAGCCATCGATTAATATTTGACCTTTGTTGGGATCGTAGAATCTTTGTAACAATTGTAAACACGTTGATTTACCATTTCCTGATTCACCGACCAATGCCACCGATTGACCAGCTTTAATTTTAAAATCAAGTCCACGAAGAACCTTAATGAAGACAACGGACATTTATTGAATAAAAGCAACAAAAGTTTTGATATTTTTATTGCATTTTACCTGAACATTTGATCGAGATGGATAGCTAAAATGTACATTTTTAAATGAAATATTCCCTTGAATATTGGATTTTGGCAATTTTCCTTTATTTGATAATGGATCAATTTTTGAAATTCGATCAATCACACCGAAAATATTTACAGCTGATCCACATGCAGAAGCAAATGATTCAATGTACGGTAAGGTTTCTTCAATATTTTCAGCACCAGAAATTAATCCAAAGAATGTCTGAAGTAAAATAAATATTATCAAGATGATTCAATTCAAAATTGAAAGTTAAAAAGAAGTGAAGTGTTCCAGTGGTGAAAAAAAAAATCCAACATACAATCATTAACACAGCTGATGTGTATTCCTTGTCATCTCTATCGCGACCGTCTAATACCAGTGTAACGCCATACCAAAAAGCTATAGCACTGCTAGCAAAAAATAGAAAACGCATAATACCTTCGCCGAGCCCACTGATTAGTCCATTCAATTTAACGAATTTCTTAGCATTCATCAACCGTTTATTGTATCGTTCAATTTCTACTTTCTCACCACCAAATGCATACACTGTTCGAATGCCGTTCAAAACTTCTTCGGCTACATTTGTTGCCTTTGAATATGAATTCAATTCTTTTGTTTTTAATGCTGATTGAAACTGGAAAGGAAATTTTTTTTATTTTTTTTTTTTGGTTTATAGACTAAAGATGTTAAGATATTTTAAGATTTTTTTTAAGATTTTTTTCAAGATTGTTTTAAGATTTTTTTTTAAGATACTTTATCTCTTTTACGTACCTTTGCAATGACCAAAATTGTAATAATTATAATTGGTATATAAGCTATAACAGTCAGAGATAATTTCCAACAATAGAAAAATGACATTACAATGGAAACTACAAAGCACATAATTAAATACAAAAAATGTGCAACATTTTCATCGATTCCATTTCGAATTTTTTCAACATCTCTGCAAAATTAACATATTTTAAATGCAATTCGAGTGTCAATGAAACTTTTAATTCAATTGTAAATTTTAATTCAACTTACTCAATGATTCGAACGGCAAAATTATTACTACTACTTTTGATATCATGCCAACCAATCTCTTGTCGCATTAGAGATTTAAAAAATTCAATACGAATGCAAGTAATTTGTCGAAGTGCCGAACGATTAAAACAATCAACACATATAATACCAGCTATAAAATCCAATAACATTGCCAATACTAACAATATTCCATATGCTATTGAATCGTTTATAATTTCCTCATGATTTTCTTCTTCGGTTGCATTTTTTCTAATGAGTTAAAACACTTTTTATAAATAAAATTTTGTCACAATTTCATAATAAAAAAACATCTTTTCACATACAATATTTTTCCACCGCCAAATATTGGCAAAAATGTTGTCATTGAACTTTTTCCAATACCTAACGTTCGATCAACCAACAATGTTGTAAATTCTCCATAAATAATAAATAATAATGGCTGAGCAATTGATTTTAGTAAAGTAAATAAAATGCCAATCAATATCAATAATATGTCACATTTTGATGCAAAACGATACTAGAATTTTATATAAAACCAAAAAAATCAGTAGACATTTGATGATATTATTTGTTCTTTATAAATATTTAACTTGGTTTTAACTTACTAAACTAAAATAGTTCGGTGGATCCGTTACAATCAAATCATTTTCATCCAAATTATCATCGTCAGACAAATCGTCTTTGTCGTCGTCATAATATTCATCAATTAAATTGAATTTCATTGCAAGAAGAGATGAAGAAATATTTTTTCTGAGAAAATTGGATCTAATGTTTTTTCCTACACATGGGTTTTTCGTTAGTTCTTTGGTAATACAGATTTTTTAACACTTCTTAAACATTTTTCTAGCAAAACCTAATTAAAAATAATAGAAAAAAAAAAGATTTTAATCTTTGAATTTACTTATTGATTATTTTAGAAATAAAAATATCGTTTTGTTTCGATTTATATATATATATTTATCTATATATATATCTGTTGAAAAAAAAAAGTACGAAATACACAGTGATTTGA
The DNA here is from genome assembly GCA_029041755.1 of Resseliella maxima. Classification (NCBI taxonomy): domain Eukaryota; kingdom Metazoa; phylum Arthropoda; class Insecta; order Diptera; family Cecidomyiidae; genus Resseliella; species Resseliella maxima. Next base: position 6,655 of record JAQOWM010000692.1, on the reverse strand, counting down.
TTGAACAATATTTAATTCGTTGCACAATATCATTCAGATAGCTTACATGACGAGATAAACAAAATATGAACTTTTTTCCTTTCAGACAGAATGGAACTTGCATATATTGCCGACTTGTTTGTTAAGAAATTCAGTGACTAAGAATGACTTATTATCAATGCAAGCAAAAGATGACTGTTGTCATTGTGTCTCAAAATGTTGAAATGAATTTGCGAAATGAAATCTGCCATCAAGCATATTTGCTACGAACAAACAACAGCTGCGGAAATGTAGCAATCGATTACAAGAATCAAATGAATTACAAAACAAATGACGCATGCACTTAAGTCAATTCGAAAAATTGTTCGTTGTATCAGAGTCAGTTCATTCACATTTGTACCAATATTCGAAATGTTCATCTGCAATAATTCAATCTAAAAATAAACAATAAATCATTATTTATTTCTTTAGCGATGATGTTAAATAAAAATAAGACATTTACAGCAGTTGATAATCATTTTAGTTTGTTGACGAACATTTTTTGTTTGAGCATGTGTAGTTTTGTATTTATACCTTTTGTAATATAAATTTAATGTGCGAACATGACTTTCGTGATGAGTTGTTTTCGAGCACAATAATCGTGCAGTATACAATGTTGTTTATAATAAAATTTTGAAATGACCTTAACAACATCTTACCGACTTTTGTAAGTTAAATAAATTTAGTTAATATATTCTTTCATTTTAGTATAATGGAATAGGAAGTAATCCTTCTCTCTAAATAAAATTGGGGAAGAAGGAATTCTCTCTAAATGGAATTGGGGGATGGATGGGGGAGTCAAGACCAAACAAGAAACCAAACATGCATGTTGCAAAATTACCACACAAAGCACATTCATTTTTATGTGAAATTATATGAAACATGTAGATAAATTGAAGTCATTTTTCTCATATTGAGAAATTTATACACCTGTGCAAATATTTTCGTCTTGTTCCTTTGGAATTTTTTTTAAGAAATTTCAAGGGGCAATGATTTGTTATTGAATCAGTACAAAATTATTCAATATTGCTGAATGCAAATTGTTATTGCAATTTCATTTTATTTGAATTGCAATCATGAACTTGTTGACACATGTTACACATTCGAATGCATCATTTTTCTTTTGAAATAATCTGTTATTTTTAAAGGGAATGCATGATTTGCAATTTCAATTTATTGAAATCGTTAAGTAAATCGTGTGCACGGGCTTCAATTTAATTATGTGGAAAGAAAATGAGGTGATTGTTTCAAAACTAGATATTATATGAAACGATACGAATATTTTGCATCATTCTGAAAAGTGCAATCAAGGAATTTATTTCGAATTAAATTAGCAAGCACTAAATACAATGGAAATACAAAATGGTAAGTACTTTTATTTTATTTAAAAATCATCAGATTTTATGAAATTGTTAAACATTTTTGTGAATAAAATACTATTAAAAATGTCATCTATTGAAACCAAACTGCAAGCATATAATTTTACTCATCAATTGAATTTTATTCAGAATTTGTCAATTATTTGAAAGAATAATTTTTTTTATTCACGATCAAAAATGTGTATGACCAATCGAATGTCTTTCTACATTTCATCGATTTTTCTAGGGATTTTTCTACTGGACATCAAAACGATAATTTCGATGGACTTTTATCAATTGCTTTTTTTTTTTTTGACCAAACTAAAAGATGAAAGATTTTTTTTTTTTTTTTTGGAAAAATGTGTTCAAATTGTTTATTTAAGCATTTGAACAACAATTTGTGCATTAATTTAATGGTTACACATTTTAATTCTCAATTGAACAATTTCCAGAACCAAAAGAAACAAGACAAGAAAAAACCAAAAATTTAGCAATTTTGCTTTAGCAATGAAAATGCTTTTTTCCTTCGTTATTTTTCATTTTTTGTGTATTTAAATGTATTTGAAGGCATCAATTCAGACCATACAATGAGTGACGCTAGTTATGTTTTCTCTGTATGGCTTTTTGGTTATGGATTTACGTATAAAAAATGTTTATTTCCTTCATCTTATTATAATTTTCTTATTAAATAATTATCTAATTAGTTTGATTGTAAAATAATCATGATTAAATTTAATGTTTATTCTTTCTCCAGATACCATGGCTGATCGAATGCTAACAAATAGCGATCATAAATTCATTTCTAATTCTTCCAATTTGATTAGCGATGAAAGAACCGAGATTACTCCATCAATGTTACCACTTATAAATTTATCTCAGCGAGAGATTGATATGGTGATTGAACGTGTGCTGGGTGGTGTGACTAATATTCAAGATATCTATGGTTTAGCACCATTACAGCATGGTATTTTGTTTCTTCATTTGATGTCTCAACATGGCGATCCGTATGTGTTAATTAATCGTCTACACTTTAATAATCGAAGCACTCTAGATCAATACGCGGCCGCACTCCAACAGGTGATTACTCGACATGACATTTTGCGTACTGTATTTTTTTGGGAAGGACTCAATGAGCCAGCACAAGTAGTTTTACGCCAAGTTCCTTCGGTGCTTACAGAAATAACTCCAGAAGATACAAAAATGTCAGCATTAGAACAGTTAAATCATCGTTTTAACACACATAATTATCGATTAGATCTGACTCAAGCTCCTTTATTACGACTAATAGCCTCACCAACATCCAATGGTAAATGGGTTGCATTACAATTAATGCATCAAATAATTGGTGACAATTCCACATTAGAAAAAATTCAATTAGAGCTTCAAATGATATTCAATAGCAAAATCGATAAATTGACAATGCCAAAACAATTTAGAAATTTTGTGGCTCAGATTCGTGCATCAGATCAAAGTACTCAGTTTTTTAGCGAAATGCTAGCTGATATTGATTCACCTACTTTGCCATTTGGCTTGAGTGACATTGATCTAAATGAAGTTAAAATTGTTAAAGCAAATTTAAAATTGCCAAAAAAATTGATTAGTCAGTTGCGAGAACATGCACAAAATTTACAAGTAAGCATTTCTAGCTTGTGTCATCTTGCATGGGCACAAGTGCTTGCCTGTTCGAGTGGACGTGATTCTGTGGTCTTTGGTACAGTTTTATCACTTGGATCAGAATTCGAAGAGGAAAATGATAATGTTTTGGGACTTCTGATGAATATCCTTCCATTGCGATTGGATATGAATGAAATAAGTGTTGAAAATGCAATTAAAAAAACACATGAACGTTTGAATGCATTGCAATCGTATAAACACATACCATTGGCCATGGCACAACGTTGCAGTAGTTTATCATCTGGTTTACCTTTATTCAGTGCGCTATTAGATTATAGTCATATTTCACAGAAAGACAAAATTAATTCAACAATTCCTGGTGTTACTTTACACAAAGATGAAGAAAGTACAAATTATCCTTTAATCATGTCAATTGATGATGATGACAATACGCTAGATTTAACATCACATGCAATGTCACCAGTATCAGCAGAACGAATCTGTGCATATATGCAACAAGCTTTAACATCACTTGCCTATGCAATATCACATAAACCACAGCAATCTGTACGGACATTAAAAGTGGTGCCAGAAAAAGAGCGTAAATTAATGCTAAATAGCTGGAATGAAGCATCAATTGAATCAACAACACAAGCTCTATGTTTTCATCAGTTATTTGAGGCGCAGGTGATACGTAACAGTTCAGCTATTGCCCTTGTAAGCGAAAATGAGCAACTTACTTATGGTGAACTTAATATTCGTGCCAATCGACTTGCACATTATTTAATTGCAAAAGGTATAAAACCAGATGATCGCATTGCAATTTGCCTTAATTATAGCCCGAAATTAATTGTTGGATTGCTGGGTATTATGAAATCAGGTGGAGCATATGTACCGCTTGATTCAGGCTATCCAACTCATCGGCTCATGCATATTTTACAAGATGCAAATCCACTGTATCTATTAACAGATAAAACTGGTAGTAAAGCACTTCAAAGTCATGAAATACATGTGGTGGACATGGATCAAATATTACCCGCTGAACTTTCAATTGATAATCCAGATCCGATAAAACTCGGTCTTACAACACAAAATTTAGCTTACGTAATTTATACTTCCGGTTCGACTGGTGTTCCAAAAGGTGTAATGATTGAACATAAATCATTGTTCAGTCTCAGCCAAACAGTGCCAATTTTTAATGTTAATTCTGATAGCCGTGTTATTCAATTTGCTTCCTGTTCATTTGATAATAGCATGTGGGAAATAGTATTGGCTTTAACAAGTGGAGCTCGCTTATATATGCCAAGTGATGATGTTAAAATGACGGGTAATGCTTTACTTGAATATATAAATGTTAACAAAATTACACATGCAGATTTGGCACCGGCCGTATTTCGAAATACACAAAACTTTTCAAATTTAAAAGGTATGAAATCATTAATATTGGGCAGCGAAGCACCAACATTATCTTTATTATCGGCAACCACTTCACACACTGTGGTTTATAATGTTTATGGTCTCACAGAAACAACAATAAATGCAACATTTTGGTTATGTCCTGAACATTTTAAAGATCATTCAATACCAATTGGTCGACCATTTCCATCTCATGCACGAATTTATTTGTTGGATGCATATGGAGAGCCGGTACCATTGGGAGCCGAAGGTGAATTGTATATTGGTGGTGCGGGACTTGCACGTGGCTATTTAAATCGCCCGGAATTAACTGCTGAACGTTTTGTATTAGATCCATTTAGCGATACCGCAGGTGCACGTATGTATCGTACTGGTGATCGAGCCAAATTTTTACCAAATGGTAATTTGATCTTTTTGGGACGAACTGATCAACAGATAAAAATTCTTGGTATTCGAATTGAACCTGGTGAAATTGAAGCTCATTTAGTTGAACATCCGCAAGTGCGTGCGGCTTTAGTTAAACCATGGGGTGATGGAACTGATGCTCGTTTGGTTGCTTATGTGGTAGCCGATTCAGATCCATTATTAGCACAAAATCTACGCAATTATTTAAAGAATTTATTACCTATTTATATGATACCGGCAGCTTTTGTTGCATTGCCAACGATGCCGCTTACACCAAATAGTAAATTTGATCGTCAAGCATTACCGCCACCAAATGATGATGCATTTGCTCGTCAACCATATGAACCACCACAAAATGAAATGGAAAAAAAATTTGCCCACATCTGGTGTGAATTATTAGGCATTAAACGTATCAGTCGAAATGATAATTTTTTTGAATTGGGCGGAAATTCATTGCTTGCAATGCAATTTACAAATCAAGCAAAACTCTATAATATTAACATTGATACGCGTAGTTTTTTCTCATTTCCAATACTTAAAGATTTTGCTGAACAAACATCTAATGGTTATAAAAAATTATATTCAGTGAATGCAATTCCAGTACGACAAACTGGTGATAAAATACCATTATTTATAACACCAGCTGGTGATGGAGATGTTTCATATGCATTTGAATTGGCACGAGATATTGATAAAAGATTTCCAGTTTATGTGCTACCATGGTTAAAGCCAGACAAAGAACAGCCAAAATCTATTGAAGAAATGGCAACAAAAATGATTAATCTCATAAAAAATGTTCAACCAAATGGTCCATGTTCAATTGCTGGTTATTCTTCAGGTGGTATTTTAGCATATGAAATAACAAAACAACTTATAAATGAAAATTATCCGGTTTCATGTTTATGTTTAATTGATACATATCCATCAACCGTCACAGAATACAGTGAAACGATTTTTTTCTTGCTTTTGCTAGCACGTGAGACAACATTTTCGAAAATATTTGATGATCCATTGTGGTGGGATCGTATGTCTAAATTGTGTTTAGATCAAGCAATTCAAGAATTAAAAAAGATTACAATAGATTTTAATAATATTGATATCGAATGGATAGAATTGTTATCAAAACAATGTCATCATTATCAAACTATATGTGCAACGTATAATATTGAATCAATGCCATTTAAAGTACATGTATTTGAAGCAATGGAATATGATTCATCCAATATTGGTAATAAATATTTAGATAATTATATTCAAAATGCTATTGATAATGATAAAAAATTGTATAAACGTTCGAAAATTGCCTGGAAAACGTGTAAACTTTCAACAAAATTTCATTTCATACCTGTTAATGGAAATCATACAACAATGATTGTTGATCAAAACAATCGATCTTTACTAGGGAAAAAATTAACTAATATATTACTCGCAAGTGAATGTAAAATATCTATGTCCAAGCCAATGTGAAAAATGATAACAATAAAGATTTTTGAATTTAAAAAAAAAAAAAAAAAAATTATTCTGTTTTATCTTTAATCCCATTGAAATTGTGATGAAACAAATGTTTACATTCAATAAAGTTTTACTGAAATCCGTAAGCATACGAAAATATTCTTTTGATTTTTCTTTTCAATATTTCAAATTAAATTATTAAATTGAATTCCAGACGATTATTTTAATTTCAACTTATGTGGCAATCGTCATTCAATTTCAAAGAATAATCATGAAAAACATGATAAATTTTATTAGAAAATGTCATTTTCATCATTCAGATTAGAGCTGCTCATGAACCGAACATGAACCGTTCATGTTCGAGAATGGTTTCACTTTTATGTTCATGTTCG
>JAQOWM010000605.1:0-18253 GCA_029041755.1 Resseliella maxima | reverse complement strand
CAAATGACAAAAAAAATCGTCACAAATCTGGTGGAAAGTAGAATAAGCATTATATTTGGGTATGATTTTGTTGACAAGAACTGAAAATGGCTTTGTACTGTACAGAGTTTTATTTTTTTTCCGATAGGTGTGCTGCGATAAATGTATTCAGTGCCGATTTCATGTTCTTGTAGAGTTCCGATTTCTATAATTAAACCTCCTTTGGGAATTCTGATTTTGACCAAATGCATTTTGAGAATTACAATCATTCTTATTAATATTGCTATTGCTTTTATGTTTGTTTTTGTGTTTGTTGTTAATGTTGTTATTGTTGTTATTGTTATTATTATTATTGGTCTTATTATTTTTTTTGCCAACATCTTTGTGTTTATTTGTAATATTGTGATCATTGAATTTAACATTAACAGCCGAAGAAACATTATTGTTTGGTTTTGCCTGATTTTCATCAACCTTAATAACAAAAGGCTTCACAACATAATCAGGAAGCCACATAGAATCATCAAGAAATTTCTCAAATATTTCCTTTTTGAATGTAGAAACTTTGAAAGATGAATATTTCTTTTTTTTTCCTCTATATCTGCGTCTGCTCAATGATTCGACAATAAATGAATCAGGATGAATGTCAGTATTTTTGTTTATACACTCAACAACAGTGATGATTTTTCGTTAGCCAGCATTGTCTTAGCTTCGGCTTACACCAACAATTGGTATAAGCCAGTCATTAGCCAGCTGTCTGTGTGATAATGTTCTTTTCACGTATATGTGAAATGAGTACGTTTAACGCATAATATGTTTTATTCGAATATTGCGATTCATTACAAACAAATTAAAAAAAAAAAACAGATGAATATTAATTTTTTTAATGTTCATTACACAGTAAATATACAAGTATTACGTTTTACGAATTTTGGTGGTATTTATATAAAGTAATCCTGTTGTGCTAAAATCTAATCCAATTGTATTAAATACATAAATACTTAAATTCAGCACATTTGTATTACTTAACACATGCGCCAATACGCACAACTGTCAAAAAGCATGTTTGATATGAATACAATTGGATTAGATTTTAGCACAACTGGATTACTTTATATAAATACCACCGAAATTAGTAGTACTTAATACCTATCAATTTACTGTGTACATTTTTAAAATTTTGGATAATTTTAAATATTATGGTTTTGCAAAAGTAATAACTCGATGACTAACTAAACATAAAATATTTGAAAAACAAAGAACTCTCTCAACTGATGAATATATTTGAAACTACCAACACACTTGTCAATTTGTGAACTTGTCATATTTCTCTCTAAGTTTTTTATGGTTTGGTTGGTTTATTTGAAACAACTGGTGTTACAAATTTCAACAACGTGATTTTTTTTTAAACGTACGTAAATAAATTATTATTCAACTTGAAATTATCGCATTAATATCGTACGTAAATTAAAATGTATGCAGTGGTTACATTAAAACATTCTTTGAAAAATATTGTCGTACCAGTCAATTGGATTGATGAAATTACAATACACGAAATTGCAAACAATGGCATTAGTCGAAGTGTTCCGTATAAAATATTCTACTCATCCGACGAACGAAAACAAGCAAATTTTGCATTGAAACTCAAGGATTATTACGAGAATTTAGATTCAGATAGTTGTTACATTGGCTATTTTCGAAAATTTTTTGGTAAGAATTTTAATGTGTTAATTCTTAATTAAACCGTGAAAGTAGTAAACATAACCTCAAATATATCTACAGATACAAAGGAAAACGCAAAAGCCTACTGCAAAAATGCGCGCCAAGTACGACAAGCGGATTATAACGAAAAGAAACAATTAGCTGCAGCCCAGAAATGCCTCAAATCAGCTGTTATAAATCGTGATCATGAAGCAGTGGATGAAAATAAACAAGCAATTCAAATTGAAATATTTGCAAAAATGCAAAACATGAATGACTTGTTTTTTGATTTAACGGAAGAAGAAATAGATCAAATTCAAGAAATCTTAGAGTTTGAGTACGACGATGAAAGTTCTGACGAAGACGTACGTAACAATTCTGAAATATTTGAACATGCGTACGAAAATAATAGCTGCTTTGATCAAAACACAGTGGATTTTTTAAATCGTGATGAAATGTTAGAGCAAGAAACAGACAAAAATAATGACAATTTGAACCAAAGTACATCAAATGAAATTAATGGTGCAATTGGTTTAGTAGAAATATCGGAGCAAAAAGATACAAATCGAAACAAAGTTGGTGACGAAAACAATGATGATGGTGGCTGTGAATTGATATACAGTGAGACCGATTTTTTGCACAACCCATTTACTTCGAAAATCGAACCTGAACTATTTGAAAGCGCGTACGATATGAATGGCAATTTTGGTCAAAACACAGTGAACACAACAAATAGCTATTTGAACTCTGATGAAAATAGCGACAATTTGAACCAAAGTACATCAAATGAAATTAATGGTGCAATTGGTTTAGTCAAAATATCGGAGCTGAACGATATAACTCAAAACACATCAAATGCCGAATCATTTGATTTGTTTCATATGAAGAATGAAGGAGCAACAGCGCTTTATACTAATTCAGGAAAAATTCCAACACACTTCGCACGGTTAGATCCAAACCTCTACGATTTACTTAGAGGCAAAGGAAAAGATAAATCGAACAAAGGTCAAAACGAAGAAGCGTCAAGTTTGTTGCATCTTGCATCATCCGTTTTTCCTGATGGCTTTACTTACGTACGTTAATTTCATTCTATTTTATAAGCTATAAACAATCAACTTATTGCATTAATTGAATTATAGAATAACATGAAATTATACTTCGACGAGTACAACGTAGAATTAAAAATGGGCATCGCTCGGCTACTGATTGAATGGCAAGGCTCATCAACGTTTGCTTCAATTTTGTACGACTGCAAATTTGTTCATTTGTTATTATCTTCACTTTTTTCTGAAAAAGAAATTATGAGTAACCTATTCGACAAGAAGAAAATGAAGTTTGTCAAAGGTAATAGAAAATACAATACATTTTTTTTTCAAAATGACTACATATATTCACTTCATCTATGAAATTAAATGATTTTCTTTTAATGTTATATCATTTTATTTTATTTTTCGTATATAGATTCTTTTACAAAACGTGTTGGTACGAACGTACACAGATTGATGCGATTTGCGGACTATATTCAACGATGCAAGGAAAAAATCGCAGATAAATCAAATAAGAAGAAATGAACTTAACAAAGATTTCCCTGATCTCTTTCATAAATAACGACAAAATAAAAATAACATGTTACTTCAACTAATCTGATTTCCATTATAATAAATTCGTACGTAAAGATTTGATTCAATTTAAAATTTCGTTTTCGTACGTTTGTTTTTCGTACATGGAAGTTTGTCATTAAATAATAAATGTTTTAACAAAAGTATTTTGTGCAAAAGTGTCGTAATAAAAAACTTTGATTTTTCTTTGGAAAAAAATAAGCAAATAGTCTTTTCGTCGTAATTTTATAGATTAGATATTCTTTCATCAAAATATTGCAACATTGGAAACGGACGAAACTTTTACTCGATATGATCATTTTCTTCAAAATTTGTGTCTACAAATTCGATATTGAATTCTTCTTCGATATTCCTTTTGGCCTTGACAAGTAAATCGTGGTTCAAACGGACGAGTAGAATATTTTCCAAAGAGTTGTCTCCTAATTTCGTACGATGAGATGTAAGCACAAGTGCTAGTGCCGAAAAAACACGTTCGACCGTTGTTTGCGTTGGCGGGATTGCCATCATTACCGAAGATAGCTTATATAATTCCTGTTGGGTATGCATATTTTTTTCCCAATAGTCTATCACAGATGCTGTAAGAGGGAGCTCTTTGTTATTAAAGTCATGTAGAATTTCAGTTATTCTTTTCTTTTCATTCTGTGTTGTCGAACCATTGACACAAGTTTCGTTGTAAGCTGATTCATAGGCATTTAAATATTCATCCAACTCTTCGTACGACCCGTCCTCTTGATTTGTGCTCTCACTATTTCTTTCCATTGTAATTAACGATTGATCATTGCCTTCAATTTTGATGATCTTTTCATACAAATCAGCAAGATACGCCACAGCCAAACTTTTTCTTGCGCCAAGACCTCTTTGATATCTTGGATCAAGGTAGACTGCCCCTATAACTGTAGGATTTTCGATGAGCATTTCATGAAACTTGTTCATTTCAATTAATAATTTATTCGAAAGTTCATCATCTGTCTTTGATATTTTTATACGAAGCAGCGTCCAATATCCAAAAAAATCTGACAATGTGACCGTTTCAGATTGTAATTTCTTGCTGTACTTGTTGAATGGACCAAGAATTTTCATAATATTTTCAATATGATTCCATTCCGTTTCCTCAAATGTTTCGTACGATTTTTTATGAGAATTTGCATCAATAAAGGTCCTCAGATTCATTAAACGTTCGAGCTGAAATAATTTAAGCATTTTGTTAATACGAAAAAATAAAAATGATATGATTTTACCATAGAATAAATCGAATTCCATCTGGTTTCAACATCAAGTATTGCCATATTGAGATTAGCTGACTGTAATTGCGAACGAAAAGTTGGAGTTCTAAGTTTTTTTACTAACGTACGGCATTTGCATATAAGACTTGTGGTTTCTGTTGAATTGCTTATCGCTTTTGATACTATGAGGTGAATACAATGTGCGCCACAGGAAATCCCTTGTATTAAATCAAACGAACATATAGATTCGAATTCTGATCGGACTTCTGCTAATAAATCATTGTAATAGTCATCGTCAAAAACATCTGAATCGATATAATATTCATTTTCTTCGTCATCCATTGATTTTTGAGAACTTTTTGTTTGTGTCTGATTCACAGTGTTTTTTTCAGTTTGATAAATAGCGTCAAGAAGTGTAATGGCTTTTATCATATTTTTCCCATTATCAGAAGTAATGGAAACAATTTGCGCCAAACGAATATCATAGTCCAAGAGGATCATTTTAAGTACATTTCTTACATACGCAGCTGTATGTGAAGCCTTCAACACATGTAAACCTATCGTACGTAGGCAAATTTTACCGTCATGCATGTATGAAATGCTTACACCAAGTACCGATCGATTATATCGTGTTGCAATATCAATCATTAACGATACCATTTTGTTCTTTGTTTCATTCTTAATAATTTTCTTGATTTCATTCGTACGACTTTTGATATGTTTTTTGATGATCTGTTTATTGATCACTAATTCAACGCCTCTCATGCCCAAAGCTATAATGTATGGATTCAATAATTTTTTAAATGCTGGATATTCCACAATAGATATTGGCAGACCGTGCACAGTAATTAAATCAGCACATGCATCCAGGATATCCTCTGGATTTACTTTCACACGAATTTGAAAAGAGTGTTGTGGTTTGTTTTTTTGCTCATAGTCTTCTAACTTTTCACGTCGGATAGTTTCATAGGCCTCTTTGTGGTGTTTTCGAAGATGACGAATAGCTGATGACTTTTCTGTGTACGTACGAAAACAATTATTTACACAACATAAGTAATTCACATTTCCCTTGGCTGTGTTTATTGGTTCGAAACACTCAATAAATGTTTTAATATTATTGGTAATAACACCGTCTTCAAAAATATTCATTATCAAAAGTTGTAAAATTTGATTTATTTCTGTACGATTTACTGTTCAAAAATTAGTATGTTGCAATAATGTAATTTAAGCGCTGGAACGTTCTGTTGTTTACACACAAATGTCATAATCGAATGTGCAATTCAAATTTCAAGTCAAACCGATTCAAACGGATTCAAACTTGAAAATTGACAGTCTTTTATGTTTGTTCGACGTTGACAGTTTATGCTGTTTGGTTTCCGATAAAAGGCGGCAATAATTTTATCTCAACTGAATTAACAGTGATTTTGAACGTACGATGTTTTTCTTAATATCAATAAAATCATCTGCACAAAAGAGAATTATTCCGATGAAATGGATCAAAGATTTGGATTTACCAACATTGCTCAACAATGGTATCATTATCTACAAAAAAAACGTGCATTTGGTTTATATTTCTCGAGATATCAATGAAGAGCCAGATTTTACTTTGAATATTTTTGATACAATTGAAAATGAACAGCCCGCATTGTACAAAGCATCAATTTTGAAATGTTTTTGGTAAATTGTTCATATATAAAATTTAAACGTTCGAAATAACAAACAAGGACTCTTTTTTGACAGATTCGTACGATAATGCAATGAAATATTTCAGAATTCGGTATCCAAATGCATTAAATGAACGAAACATTGGCAATCAAAACAATCATTTTGGACTCAATGATGATGACATCGATCGTATTCAGGAAATCTTGGACGAAAGTTTTGATGATAATGATGATGATGATGTGGAAATCTTGGAAGCCAATGAAAATGAATTTCCAAAACCAATCAAAGCAATACAACAAAATTTACACTGAATAAGTGAATGGAAAACGGTCATTTTATACATTAAAAATTGGTCTGAAAATGTAGAAAACATAGAAAACATAGAAGAATGTACATATTACGTACGTTTAATGAATAATTTATAAAAGCAACTTGAAAAATGTAAACAAAATTTCCTTAGATACCAAAAAGTCATGATTCAGCTATGTTTGAAGTAAAAATAAAATTTTAAATAAAAGCAACAAAACATGTAAGTTTTTATTTTGAAGTTTTATTGATTCATTTATTCAAAAAGTCAGTAATTCAATGTATATATATCAAAAAACAAAATTCATTTTATCTTATTGTGAACGTACGTGAATGAGCTGAAAATGTGCCCAATTTTTCAAGACGTACGAAAATTTAATTGTATAAAAAAATATCCCGTAAATCTGGTATATCGACCTGACGTCGACACAATGGACATTCGTTTTTTTGAACCAATGCTTGGTAAGCACAACATGTACAGAAAAGATGACCGCACGGCGTTATTTTCACATCTGATCCAACCATGCTTTCGTAGCAAATGGAGCAATCAATTCCGATCCAACTTGGTGGCAAATATGTGACTTGTCCGTTATTGATTCCAAATGTGAACGACATACTGAACGCAAAAATAGTAATGTTAAATTTGTATATGTCAACCTTGAAAATGACATCTGGATCAAGAATGTGCTTTGTTGGAGTTTCATCTTGCGGTCGATGTACGACAGTTCCATTTTCACGTACAGAATCTTTTTATTAATAACGAACAAATTGTTGACAAAGCGGATCGATAAACGTACGTTATTTGCTGCATCAAGAAATTTCACCACGCATCGATTATTTTCACTGGGGTACCAGTGTGTTGTAACATTCATTAAATAACATTTTGCTTTAGTTGAAATTTTAATATCAGCAACCAATTGTGCAGTTCGAATTGCTGCATTTGGATTTTCAATTGATTGCGATATGAAATTTTTATTCGAGCATGCCCAATAATGATCATCCGAATTTTGGCAAGTGCGTTTGCATAAATAGCAGCGTGTCCATTTGGCTGGTTCTGGGCATTTGATACTTAAATGGCCGGGTTTGTAGCAATTATAGCATAAACTATCCATTTTTAATTAGAATTCCTGAAAAAATTGAAAAAAAAATATTATACGTACGATACCTATGACATTAATAAATTTTTTTAAAAAAATGTTCAGTTGCATCCTATGCAAAAAAAAGTGCAATCAAAGTTGTTGTTTTGTAATGATACTTACGTTTGTTCCGAGTCAACGTACGATAGAACTGCAAAAAAAAAAACATTTTCAAAATTATTTCAATGTCAAACAAATTCTATGCAAATTCAAGACATATTCAATGCAATTTTACTACGTACATGTGATGTTGGCCAAATCCAGTTGTAGTTTGTTTGCTGAAAAAAAAAACACAAAATGAATGTTGTATTTTAAATGATGGCATTCGATTGACGTTCATAAATGAATTTGTTTGTCTGATCCCACATTTGTTTCACCAAGCAAAAAAGAAAATTCAATCAAAATTGTTGTTTTGTAATGTTACTTACGTTTGTTCCGAGTCAACGTACGATAGAACTGCAAAAAAAAAACATTTTCAAAATAAATTCAATTTTTTGGTAGCGTATTAAAACTTGATACAATTTTAAAATGTAATTTCACTTACTTTCGTACGGAATCAATTTGATAAACAAAACTCACACAAATGTCAAATGTCAGATGAGAATGGCAATATAAAATGAGTGCGTTCAATAATTTGATGGTGTATACATTTATTAGCTGGTCTACACCACCAAAGTCAATTAGCCAGCTAATTCGTTCATCACTGCTCAACAATGGAATCCAAATTTGAACTTGAATTTTCAGTGAAACTAGAAACATGAATAGCATATACACCATTATTGGGTTTCAAAATATCTGATTTTTGTATTTGTAATGATTTTGATTTTGAATTAATTTTATTAAATCTATTTTGCAAATTTGGTGTAAAAACACTATCTTCATCTTATGTTTTTGATAAATCACTAAGACTTTTTTCAACAAACAAAATTTTTTCCGATAAAGCATCAATTTGTTTTCGGACGTGATCATTAACATCATCAGATACTTTTTGAGTAGGTTTTTTCATTCTACGATTCACTGTATTGACACGAGTTTCAAAATCAATTTCAGATTCATTGTTATCATTGCAATCCATAAATTTATCTTCAGGATGAGAGCATAATCTATGTTTTGTAACACAAGGATGACAAGTAACCGCAAATGGAGATTCAATATTGAAAAAATTTTCGAGTCTTTTCATTGATTCCTCGTGATTTGAAACTTCAGAAGTAAGTCTCCAAAATCCATCAGTGAATTCAGCCAGACCCAAAAAACCCAGTATTTCCTTGGTTATTTCATCTCTATTTCGCATACACTCGATGTAAATACGATTTTTGCATAGTGTACAGGTTACAAACAATGACTTGTATCTTTTTCCATCACATTTGTTGGATGAGCAACAATGAATATTTGACATATTGTAAAAACAACAACAATAATTCAGAAGAACTTTTTTCAAATTTAATAAAAAATGTAAAAATTATTTAAAATCCCGGTAAACTTCAATTAATTGTAGAAGATGTAATGTTTATCTCACCAAAAATATATTATTTAATTTAAACAAGATTAATTAAATCAAATTATTTGAAAAAAAATAAAAATTCTTCACAGTAAGAAATAATTAAACAACATTACTGACAGCTGTCAAAACACTTCAATTATTTGACCAAAATTTGAATTCGAGTCTTTTTTCATAGTTTAATGATTTGAGTGAATTTAAATATCGCCAATAAACGTAAAAAAACCGTTTGAATCACTTGAATACCGAAAACAAAATGTTTCGTCTCTCGAGTCGTGAATTCAAATTTTCATCTATATGGGATACTATGTATATGTGAACGATTTTTGTATCATGAAATTTTTAAAATCGCGTTATTTGAATGATCACAAAAGGTTTGTTGCGTTAATTGGCACATTTTGAATTCACTCTAATCATTAAACTTCCAAAAACAACACTATTTCAAAAATTCACAGGAAAAAAAAATTCCATTTTGTATTCCTTATCATGTTTCGTAATCTGTGATGTCTGTTAAATTGAGATAATTAATCATTTGGTAGAAATTTGAAAAATAACTTCTTCTCGAAATTAGCGTTTGTGATGTGGCGCCATCAATTGGCCAACGTCTATATTCACTTCTGACATATGTATATGAATATAAGTATGTCAGCATAGCGAAATGCTGAAACAAACCAACACAATGATATCACATATCACTCAATATAGCAACTAGCAATTGATTTCAGTTTTTGTTGGCCCGTCAAACCGAATTGAACATTATTCATCCATTTATCTCTTTTGCAGTTTTTTTACACAGTTAAAATTTTTTGCGGGAATTAGAAAAAAAACTAAACTGACAAGGAAACATCACTTATGGTCACAGCCATCTCGCATATATATAGTATATGGGCTTATAGTTAGTGAGTAGTAGACCACGATTGTACACTTGAAAATTCCCAACAGCATACAAAAGTTTTTCACAAAATCGACTTGAAAATATTTTTCACAGGGATGAATTTTTTTTTTCTATTTTTCTATTTTCTTCGCCTAAAATGTGTTTGTGGGGGTTCTTTGGCATGGAAAATTTAATTATGAATTCCATTTTTTGATAAAAGCATTTTTTCACATATTTTTTCATATATTTTTTCATAAAAAAAAACAAATTGGTCAGATATTATACATCAAATGAAAACATTTTTTTTCATTTATCTTAAATACAGTTTTTATTTTTTTATTAGATATAAATTAATTAAAACATAAAATCTGTGTTCTGATTTACAAAGGCGCATTGTATTTCAACATGATTGAATGAGAACCACACTCATAAAAAATACACTCTTGATTTATTGACTAGTGTCAATTGAATATAGATTAATTGACACTGTGCCTTTAAAACTGATCCGTTTATTGCCACATGTCCAATAGTTATTTATTGACATCGGGCAATAAACGTATTCGTTTTGTACATAAATGACACTTGTCAATAAATCGAGGTTATGATTTTTATGAGTGCATGCTTAACATGTCAAATGTCAAAGCTGCTGTCAATAAATGTAATACCGCCAATTTGCTGTGATCATTAAATGTCATTTTTGTTCATATAAAGATTTATGTTGATCTCTTGATTAAACTATTTTTTGTTCATAAAATATTTACCTGTGATTCAAGAGTGTTTAAAAATTCTGAAAAAATGGCTGAAGCATCAGCTTCAACTAATGTAACATCGCACGAACAAAATATTGCAATGTAAGAATGGCCTGGGACATCATGTGCTCAACCGGAATTTATCTGACACCTTTTGAGCAACGATTTTTACTTTTTTATATTTGTGCCTCCACAATTTAATTCATGGTTTGGAAGTGGCTGATACGAATGTTTTGCGTATGATTTCGGGAGTGTCGCGTAGGGACCAATGGGAGAATAGAATTAGAAATGAGAAAGTGCGTGAGGATTTAAATGTGGATTCGGTTGATGAGGTAGCAAGAAAGTCGAGATTAAGATGGTTTGGACATGTACAACGTATGAATGAGTATCGATTGCATTTTGTTGCATTTTTCAATTAGGTCGATGGGACCATTTCAAACTGTACTCGCTAAATGAAAGAAAATCATTGTTTTTCCTTCTCTTTTTACCAATGTCGTGCCTTAATAACGAATCGAATTTAAAAAAAATTAAAGATGCGAAAGATCTATTGAACTCATCTATCGATACAGTATTTGAGGCAATTGAAGAAGTGGTACGAAGGTCAGATGAAAGCTATGCGAATACGATAGATAAAGTAGTCAAATTCATGGACAAAGCTAACGAGGAGAGAATAAGAAATGAAGAGCGAGAAAAGATATATGCCAGCGAAATTAGAAAATTAATGACCGAAGTAAATGAAGGAGATAAACAGAACACAGGCCAGCGAAATTGGAAAATTAATGACCGAAGTAAATTTTCAGTAGTGTAATTATGCCGATTCTGTCCACGTTTTTAAGTATTAGTGTACACGTATACATATATGTGTGTATGTGTGAACACATATTTACACATACACACACATGAAGGAGGGGCATACATAGCATACATATGGGCTACATCAACCGAGACTAATATGGCAACGGACCTCGTTGTCATATATTTTGTTGTTGGAATCGTTCTGAGTGTACTATTGTTTTAATATACATTCGAATGATTCTATCTCTTTCCCTCCCTTCTCTCTTTCAAAAAGAGAAAATATACGATGCATATGGAAAACGCATCTGAATGCTATGATCGATCAGATGCAACTGAAAGTAGTAGTATTGTTTCATATGTGATATATCTACCAGTTTGTTTTTTCGATTGTTGTGTTAGTGATATTAAAACAAATACATATAAAGTATAGAGTAGACTAAAAGAAAAAAAGAGAGCACAGTACATACTGTACATATACTGTGCTCTCTTTCTTTTTCTTTCTTTCTTTCTAACTTATCATCAAGCGTAACTGATATGGCAACGGGCCTCTTTGCCATATATTTTGTTGTTGGAATCGAAGTGAGTGTACCATGGTTTTCATGCATTCAAAGGAAAAAAACTATCAAACTTTTCAAAATGTAAACAATAGATCGCTGTCTTTTTTCGATACTATACTGTGCTCTCTCTTTTTCTTTTAGTTTTCTGCAAATCTCACTGTTTTACATTAGTCTAGAATTCAATTCAAAAAAATTCAAAATTTGACAAGCAAACTTCACAATGAAAATTGATTAAATGAATTTCCATTTCCGTTCAATAAAAATCAAAAATCTATTTAAGTATGCATTGAATTTATCTAATCAATTTTTCCACATGATTTTTTTTTTTCATTGTAAATTGAAGGAACGCTTTTTGCTTAAGAAAAAAGAGAGCACTGTATACTATACTCTCTTTTTCTTTTCTTAATTTATCATCAAGCGTAACCGATATGGCAACGGACTTGCTTACCATGTATTTTGTTGTTGGAATCGAAGTGAGTGTACCATTCAAAGTAAAAAAAAAAACATACCAAGCTTTTTCAAATGTAAACAATAGATCAAAAATTCGTCAAGTCTTTTTCGATACAATAAACGAGAAACTTAATTCAGAAGGTTATATTGGAACCGTGAAAACAAAGGTGATGAGAACGCGAGGGGGATTTGACTCGTTACGAATGCCTCCACATTCGTAAAAATTGACACGAAATGCAAACATTTCCATAATTTCTATAAAAATTCGTGACATTTAAAATACTAAATGGGAAATACATTTCACCAAATCTGAGAAACAATCTACTTCTCAATCCTGGTACTCGTACTATACGTAACCCGGAGTTCATACGAATAAAATGCTGCTCTACTGAATATTCTGCGTATCAACCACTTAATATAGCATGTCATATCTTCAACCTGGTATCTTTACACATTGATCCTACTCTACCTCATTATGAATTTAAACGGAGACTTGTGAATTTACCAGATAAAATTTTCGGTTCATGGTTGAATCTATAATGACAAAATTTCCCAGTTTTTAATGTTTTAAACTGTATTTAAAAATTAAATTTTATCTCATTAATTTAATCTAGTTTTACTAAATAATAATCTGTATCATACTAATGTATTTATTCTGAATGTGATTGCTTATACTATGGCAAAAGAAAACTTGTGAATCATTATTATTATATTATCTGCAATTGTAACCTACTTAGAATTATATACCTATTGACAAAAAGTTTCTTTAACCTATCTACAAAATTGTATAATTAATTTATTAACCAATGGGATAGCGTTGGAATGGAAAATGTCAAAAATTTTTCCGTAAAAATTCTATAAGCGCCACCTAAAATTTAACCGAGATACTAGATTTTGTGCAGAAAATTTTCATTTCATGTAATTTAATGCATTCATCATAAAATGATTGAGCTTTAGTGAAAAAGAAATTTTATTCGATAATAATTGAAATTTATTTACTTGAATAAATTAAAAAAAATAAAAAAACAAATTTATCCATATATTAAAACCACAAAAATAATAAAATATAACGACAATGAATCGCACTGTAAACACGAATAGTCAGCCATTTTGTAAATACGTATGTCATCTGCTTGTGGAGAGAATAGAAACGTATCGGAAATTTCAACAAAATATACGTAATACCAACAGATGGCGCTATTGTTTGTGCTCTTGATTTTCATTGTAAGGCACACTATCCCATTGTTATTAACTAAATTATTACACCCATCTGTTATTATAAACTATAAAAAATTGTAAATAATTTATCAACCATATTCAGCCAGTATTTGGCGGTGTCAATAAATAATAATAATAATAATAATAATAATAATAATTTGAAACCATTCACTCTTTCTTACGAACAAATGCAAGCGAACATTCGAACTCGCAATCGTATGAATTCGCGAATGCATGATATCACCAATACAAACACACGAATGTTTAATACACATTGTGTATAATTACTGCTCAGTTGACTCAGTCACAATATCAGCAAATGAGCTAACAGACACAGTACTGAAACTATTAAAAAAACACGTCCATTTATATATGATCGATTTTCTATTAGAAGCCGGCTTTGATTCGGAAGAATCCTTGCTTTCAATAAATTCAGAAAATATCAAGGAAATAGAAAATTATGTAAATGAAAATAAGCATATCGTGAAAGATACCATTTATAATTGTTTTGCCGACGAAAATACAACATTTAAATTTAAACCGGGACACAAAGTTACAATTTTAAAAATACCAACGTTAATTCAGGAACAAAAGGGAAAGAAACAAAAAAAGCAAGAAACGCAAAAAGAAAACGAGCAGACAGAGGAATCCGGCACATTAGAAATCAGCGAAGAAGAAGAAGGAAATTTGAAATCAAAACTTGTAAATAAGATTGCAAATTTCGCAAAAAAAAATTCGTTTGCTTTGGTTTTGGACGAATCATACATTTTGGATCTCATTAAAGAAGGTGAAAAAGTGAAATGTAAATTTGTGTGTCCAGTTCAGTCATCTCATTCGCCTCTCCTCTTAGCTGCGTGCTCTTTCGTATCTCCTACAAATAGGCGCTCTTTCCGACTATAGAGCAGAGCTGCTATTTGCGTATGTATACATAAAAAATAAATCAATTTCCAATTGATTTTTCTTAGTTATCCGGTAGGAAAAACGCAAAAATAAATTAATTTTTGACTATAGTAAAAAAAATTTCAAGACCTATCAACTAGAGGTGTCTTTTGTCTAGGCTGATCCATGGATTCCCAGGATTTGGCCTGCATTCCAAGGCTTCCTGTTTGGAATTTCATGAAAAATTGGTGTAGATAATTTTATGTATATTTTTATATGAAATTCTAAATAGGAAGCCTTGGAATGCAGGCCAAATCCTGAGAATCCATGGATCAGCCTGGACAAAAGACACCTCTAGTTGATAGGTCTTGAAATTTTTTTTACTATAGTCAAAAATTAATTTATTTTTGCGTTTTTCCTACCGGATAACTAAGAAAAATCAATTGGAAATTGATTTATTTTTTATGTATACATACGCAAATAGCAGCTCTGCTCTATAGTCGGAAAGAGCGCCTATTTGTAGGAGATACGAAAGAGCACGCAGCTAAGAGGAGAGGCGAATGAGATGACTGGTCCAGTTTGTGAAATAAGAATTGTATGTGAACATAAAAAGTATTGGATCGTTAGTAACCTCGAAAAACACATGAAAAAACATTTTGTAAACGTTGTTGAAGAAATAATTGTGGATAACATAACAATTACAGAAGAAAAATCAGTCGAAAAATTTAGTAAAGATAATTTTGACGAACTAAATGATATTCTTGCTGACTGAAAATTGCGCTAAATAAAAACTACCGACAAAAAACATTTTACATGTTTCTGCCTGTTTGCTTGTTGGCGTCAGTTGAATTGTGAGAGTGTAAGTGTGTATCAAGCTAACTGCGGTTTCAAGTGTGAACATATATTTTATTTCGTACGACGTATTTGATTTTGGGCGCGAGCACGATAAACAGTGACGCCAAAAAAATACACATTGATTGCCAAAAAATAAACATACAAAGTAGAATTTGGCTCGTTGGATTTCAATATGTTTTTTGTTGTGTATTTGCGAGCATTAAAAAAAAATGTTGGGCAATGGATACTTGATATTGAGAATCATTTGGAGAAGTTTATTAATAATAGCATCAATCGTTAACAACCATTCTTTTGCTATTACACTACGAATGATGCTGCATTTTTAAATGGTTGCCCAGATGCTGATTTCCAACCCAATTTCAATTTGGCCATGATTACTGAAGATTCAATAAGTTCTGGATCATTTGATGGTTGCTTCATTGGTAGATTACATCGTTTTTTCTGTAAGTACTTTGAATTAAAACAATGTTGATCTATATATGTATTATTTCAATTGTAAATTGAATCGATATTTTGTCAAGGTCAATACGAAAAAACCGAAAAATTCATAAGCAAACATCGTAGTGTTGTCCCAGCAATATACAATGTCCAACGACTGAAGGAGCTACCTATACCAGCAATCAATATAAAATCTACCAAGAAAATCGTTCATTCAAATGTATTCGGTGATATTGACCACCAACAAAATCCAAATATTGACTTAATTGTTGAAGATTGTGGTAATAATATCGAAACGTCAGCGCTAACGTCCAGTGAAGATACAATTCATTCTAACTTGGAGGTTGAAAATTTGATTGTATTTGACAATCACACATCAGACATATCGAATAATAATATTGAAAACAATCAATTTACTGGTTCACCAAACTCATCAAACAACAGTGAAGAAATTGAACGAATTCGAGAAATTGAAAACAACAGCCCTAATGGAGAGAATGTTGTTGATGAAATACCTATTGATGTTCCAAGTGTAAGCGAAAATATTATGGACAACAACGCTGATCCTTTGTCAACTGAAAATGTTCCTGCTACTGAAATTAAGGTCGAAAATACTGTGCCATTATTCAACAATCATGCTGCTAATATTATTGAAATTGAAGAATTATTAGATGAAGTAGAAGAAATTCATTGCAATGAAGACATAATTATGACAATCGGCAAAGGTGGTGTACCAAAACCATTTTCTGCAACAGCGGAAGATATTATAAAGCGGGAAAATGACAAATTATCAGGAAATATTCCATTTAATTTGTCAGTAAGTATAAATTTTTTTAAACTTTTTGTTTTTCAAAATCAAAAATAAGTAATAACTACTACTATGCATTTTCAGAAAACCAAAGGCAGAATTTATAAAATTGGTACGCATTTTATTGAAATTCCTCAAAACGTGGTAGAAAAGATAATTGAATGGAATGGAGATGAAAAACGTGACAATAAACTTTACGATCGAAAAGTTTGTCAATCTTTTCTCTTGTCTTTGGTCTCAAAACAACAATTACAATTATTCGTTGTTGAAAATGATGTACTCGAGTTTATAAAAGGTAAAATTCATTGAATATTTTTTTAATTTCTCTTTCTTATAAAATATATTTAGGCTATATTTTGGTCGATTATTTCTATGAAAATTTAATTTACTATTTAATTATTTTTGTTTTCATTTCAATTTCAGCTTGTTTCAAGGTTCGTTGTGCTGATTGTGACGCTGAAGAACGCATGGCTTCTATCGAGCTATACAAAGATGAGCTGTGTAACAAGCAAAAAAAAAAACCAATTTGGAACCAGCGAAATAATTGATTCTTCATCCGATTACCATATTTTTTATTTTACTTATATGGTTAACAACGTTTTTTTTATTAATTCAAAATTTTTGAGTACAAAGCAAAACAAAATATGAAAACATGTGATACAAACACTTTTAATGAAAAAGAGTGTGGCGGTTTATGGTATGAATATTTTCCATTCATAGACATGCAATAATTTTTTTACCTTAAAAACTATTCTATATGTTCAGAAATTATTCATAGTGGAAAATAATTATAAATGATAGTTTAATATTAATCCATACCAATTATAGTACATACGCAGATGAGAAGTTAAAAATGACATTTGACGTTTGTAACTGACAGGTCAGAAAATATTGCGCTCTTCCTATTTATTGTGATTTTTTTTCGAATTTTATATTATTTTGAGTTGAAAAATTTATTTTTTTATCTCATTTGTGTGTGTTTTCTTGTGTTTTGCACGAAACTGAGCTATTTTTAATTAGTTTTAACCATTTTTATATTTTATTCTTATTTTTCATATTTTCATATCGTATCGTTTGATTGAGTGTGTTACGTTCACCGTTGCTGTTTTAAACCGTACCGAGGGATTGATTCATGCTCTTTCGGATTGCCGATCTGTTGAATATTGGTAAGAATTTGCACGATAAATGTCATTCGAGTGAGTTAATTAATAAATTGTCGTCATTTAACATTCGCCGCGAACAAAATAATCACATTCATTTTTGCAAAGTGCTTGTAAAAAGAGTTAACGGTCGTACCAATGAGCAAGTGTTGTGTTATCTATCAGAATTTTTTAATGTTCCGCGTAATGAATTAAATATTATAAAGAAATCGTTTTTAGAAAACTCGGTCATTTGTTTAATTAGATTTGTCAATTTTAATAATTACATCAATTTTGAAAATATCGTTTTGCCGCATAACCTCACTTTGCTAAATCGTGTAAATAAGCATTTATGTATCAAATCGTT
>JAQOWM010000097.1:0-25047 GCA_029041755.1 Resseliella maxima | reverse complement strand
GTAATTGTTCTTAAAATTGACAGTATTATACAGCTTATGCAAATTGCATTGTCCCTTGGCTTGGAAAAATCTGAATTCATTTAAAATATAGTTTTTTTTTTCTGAATTCAAATAAAAATCGTCCCGCATCAAAATCCTCAAAACTAAACAGATGGACTTCGTCTAGATTTTTCAAAAAGTGTAAAATTCGAATTTTATTTTATCTAAAATTAAATCAAAATTTGGTTGACTAAATTTAATTTTATTTACAAAAATGTGTGTCAATGGCGTTGACCTAGGGGCTGAGACGAATAGATATTTGTCGAATTTCTTTATAAAAATGCGAATATCACGCATAACTATATCTGTATATACGTGAAATATTCGCAATAACGCGTCATCACACCAAAAAATAAATCAGTAGAAGTGAAATATCAGATGTAATATTAAATTTACTTCAAGTATATGCTAAACGAGACATGTATTGAACAAGTATCATACTTCAAAGATCTAGGACTAATTATGAATGAAAAAATGACATTTCATAATCACTTTATGTGTAAGCATCATTTTCTATATGATCTTATTACATTGAATGACAGAATATTCAAACGATGGCAGCTAACAATGTAAACAAAAAATCCCAAAATACACTTGGACGCAGTCTACACACACCAAAAAAAACGTGGTTTATGTACAGCAAAATGCGGTAACTTGGCTGAGTGCGGTGAATTTTTTACTTTTGCGATTGCGGTTACATTTATTCTGTTTTGTTGGAAAATATATCTTGTAAGTGACCGCATTCAACATTAAATTGTCTACAAATGTAATTCAATGCAGTATTGAACATGCAGATGGCGTTAATTTTGCATGGATTGTTGTAACTTAATTAATATATTTTCCGACCAAACAAAAGAAACTTAACCGCAATCAACGAAAAATTCACCGCACATAGCCAAGTTACCGCAATTCATTTAGCATCAACCGCGTTTTTATTTGTGTGCACACGGAAGTAGACGGAAGATACGGAAGGTGTTTCTTCATATTTGTGTGCATTGATCACAATGTTGTTATACTCTGTGTCGATTTATGTCATGCTTGCTAACTAAACCAATTATAATGTTAATTTAATTTCTCCAAAAGATACATTTTCATGGGCGTCGCATGTAAATCGTTTGCAAAACGTTTGCGATTGGTGATCCGCAACAAAGGAGGAAGATTCAAAACCAAAAAATGAAAAAAAAAAGATGTCTTACATCCGTAAAATGAACTTTTCTGGACTAAAAATCCAACACATGTAATTTATGCAATTTCTGTTACGAATTCATTACATTTTATCTTAAAATAACATATAAATAACTGTAATCAAAACCACTTTTTCTCTAACTAAATTAATCCTTGGAATGGAAACTTCTAGGGGGAAATGACCACTACAAATCACATTAAAATTTGGATGATTTTTGCAAAATACAATCTTTTCGAAGTATACACTATGATTTGTGTGATTTGATCTAAGATTTGTTGTGATTTCATCGGATTCGACAGATATGAAGAAAAGTCATTTCACCAAATAATCACTAACATATTCAAATCTTTTAAAAATCGTTCAAATCATACAAATCATACAAATCTTATATAAGTTATATAATAGATATAAAAATAAGTGAAATAAAATTGAATATTATATCAAATTTTAATTTTATTGCTATCTGCTTTGCTGAAACGCATATTAGACAATTAAATAATGTATTGAGTGGAGTTCGGAACGAACAAGACAAAATGTCCATATTGTACTGCAACTATTATTGCAAATGATTATAATCTGCTGGATTTGACATTGAGATGATGGATTTGTAATATCCTGCAATGATTTGTTGATTTCTGTCAATTTATTTGAATTTCAAATAACTAGTTGAGATTTGAATGAAAATTTTTTGGTTATTTCCCCCTATAGAGAGTTGTAGAGGAAATGCGTTTTCGATACCAAAATAAGATGAATTAGGCACAAAATCTATTTCTCCGTTTAAAGTAAACCGAAAATGACTTACAAATTATACTCAAAATTGCATTTTTACTTCTGTGTAACGAATTTTCCACAGGTTTTGAACTGTAGTATCTCCATTTACGGTTCAAGTAACAATAAATCCAGCGAAAGTAGAAAATCAAAACCTTATTGTTTTGACGAAGTAATAATAGTTTTTGTACCGACTTTCCAATGTTCGAGTATCTATATATTTTTGTAAATGAACATAAGTTTCCTTTGACGAAAAAGCCCATTTTGGACACTTTTCATACAAAAATCATCATTTGCACTGGATAAATCTCCATTTAACGGATCCACTATGCGGTTATCATCCAAGGCAGAAAATTTAATAGTTTCTATTCCTGAACTATTTCTGTATCATCAGATTTTTTTTGGGCTCGTTGGGAATAATTTTGAGCTATCGTGTTAACAAATTTTTGCGTACAGTGTACAGCGTACAGGGTACAGGGTACCACACACTCACATACTATAGTTCAAAACGCTGCGAAAAATTATTTTTGGGTGCCCTTAATTTCTTGATCGATATATTGTGTGCGGAAAAGTAAAAAATGTAGACCTTAATTTAACATTTAATAAAAAATAGTTGAAGTAAAACAAATACATTTTTTAATCAAGTGAAAAAATTCAACCCTGTAACATAACATATTATTAACGGTAAAAGGTTAATAAGATCCAAACATAACATATTATTAATTTTAAGTTAATAAGATTCCGAAAAATATCTACATATTATTAATATGTTTGAAAAAAAAATGTTATTATTAATACGATATCTTATCAATATTTTATTAAGATTAAAAATATTCTCGAAGTATCATTTTAATAATTATAACATTACCTTATTAATAAAATATCGCCAAGATATTAATTACATTTTAATGACATTTTTTATTAAAATGATGCTTCTAAAATTTTTTTGATCTTATTAAAATTTTAAAAAGATATCTTATCAATAATAAGATTTTTTCAAACATATTAATAAGATAATATGTCGATATTTTTCGGAATTTTTCGACGATAATAATACAGGGTAGGCCATTTAAATTGGAAGCATCAGGCAACCTAATAACTTTTGAAAGAACTGACAGATTGTTAAATGTCATACCGTGTTTGAAGCGTCATTCGAAGACAATTTTTACCATGGAACAATACACTCCAAAAGAACGCGCTGAAATTGTTCAGCTTTACATTCAAAATAACTTCTCAATAGTGAAAACCAAGCGTTTGTTTCGTGCAAAAAATAAAGTTAAAAGTGCTTTCGATGACAACACCATAAGACGTTTATACGCAAAGTTTATGAACTCCGGCAATGTTAATAATGCTAACCATTCATCCAGATGACGAACAAGACGTTCCGGTGAAAACATTGAAGCCGTACGAGCCATTGTTGAGGCCAAGAACCACACTCCGACGCATAATTCATAGTGATTTAAAGATGTTTCCATACAAAATCCAAATGGCACATAAACTAAACCCAGCTGACTATCCGCGTCGCATGGATTATGCCAAATGGTGCATTGAAATGGCTGTGAACCAACCAGACTTTTGGCGAAAAATCATCATAACAGACAAGGCACATTTCACGTTGAATGGAGGCGTAAACAAACAAAATTGCCACTACGCCACTGAAAACCCTCAAATAATTGAGGAAGAGCCTCTATACGACCAAAAAGTCACAGTTTGGTGTGGTGTTTGCGCGAATATGATCATCGAGCTGTATTTTTACCAAACCAATCGTGGAGTGACCACAACCGTCAATGGCGATCGTTATCGAGCCATGATAACCGATTTTGTCATGCCATTTGTTCGTGAAAATGGTTTGGATGAATTCTGGTTTCAACTGGATGACGTTACATGCCATACAATACAAACAATCGATTTATTGCGGCCGTTGTTCCCCGGACGGCTCATATCGAAAAGAGGCGATTTTGACTGGCCACCAAGGTCACCCGATTCGACACCACCAGACTTTTTTTTGTGGGGCTATTTGAAATCCAAGGTATACGTTAGGAAGCCAAGGACACTAGATCAACTGAGAGCACATATACGCCGCGAAATCAGAGCCATATCGGCCGATACATTGGCAAAAGTGATGGGAAATGCTGAAAAAAGGGCACATTTGGCAGCCAAGGCTAATGGCGGCCATTTACGCGATATAATTTTCAAAAATTAGTTGGAACGAATCTCCTTGAACTAAAATAAAGGATTATCCATATGAAAAACAAAAAAATTGTTTTTTTTCATGTTTTATTTCAGAAACAAATGCTTCCACTTTGAATGGCCTACCCATTATGTTATGTTTTAAAAAAAATAATCCTAATTCCCCTGCATTGATGAATATTATATCCAAAAAAACCCTTTATTACTTTATTATATGAATTTCTCCATAAAAAATTTAGAATAATTATAGTATAATAGTCGATGCATTTTATTTACAATTATGTATTTATAAATTTTGATACATATCGTTTGTTTACACCGGTTTACACTATAATTGAAATTTTTGCCGACATTTTTGGAAAAAAAAGGAAAATCGCTAATATCCTTGTTCTTAAAACATTATTTTTACGTGAGTGAACTTACTATAATTATTTCCTATGAATAGATATTTTTTTACGGACTCGGAAATTCTTCCGTCAATTATTTATGGTCATCATTCGGAAGTGAATATTTGAGTGCTATAGGAAAACTCAAACAACGAACAACATATTGTCAACAATATCAAAAATCACAATTGTAATCTTCATAATAGATTACATGGTCAATAAATCAAATGGTATGATTATACTGTTATCAGAGCATTTTTTCATCATAAGCGGATCAATATTGTAGTATTGGGATTCACAAAAGTAAAAACTAAAACTATATTGAATACAAAAGTAGCCATTCTAAATGGATTTTGTCGATATGATTATCGATTTTTGTATCATTTTAGATTTAAAAAGTGTACAGTTCAATGATGCTTGAATATTGTTCGAAATTCGCCTCATTAAATATATAAAACATCTATATAAGTTTTTTCTTTTTACATATATAATATCTTAATATTATAAAAATATATATATCTAATCAAATGATGGCATATTTCTTCTTGAGCAAAATATATAACTATCAAATCATATTTACTATGGAGTTTCAAAGGTTTGTCTCAGAATCATCGGGGAGCATGAGGGGAACATGAACAGTTTATGATTTATAATTTTCAATGTAATTTCAAAAATTGTATAATTCATTATACCTCTCATTTTTTTCAATTTCCTTTATGAAAATGTTCGTCATGTCACAGTGAGATTCTGGATCTAAATATGAGTGAAGAAAACTGTTATACATTTTTGTAAACAAATGTCACCGACACAAAAATATTATAAACTATTTCAAAAATTACAACAAAATTTAAAAACATCTTTTCCCAATTAAAAATGAGTTAAATAATTTATCAAACCATTTACTTTTCTTCAGATATTTATCCGAATTTATTTCTCAAAATACTGCTATAACGAAAAATCAAACATATTGCGTTTTCAGAACACTAGGCCTTATTAACTGAAAATAAATGAATCATTTACCTTTTATTTGATAATTTAAGTTTTCTCAGCTCCTTAGCACTGCTTAAAAAATAGAAAAGAGTTTTTTTCAAAGATTCAAGGGAACGCAAGAATATTTTTTTTTCAATTGTTGACAAAACATTGTAACTTTTTTATTAAGGAAATGGTTTGATTTTGGAATTGTATATCAGAACCATTTCATTATACCTGTTCGAATATATTGAAATGAAATCATGAAATTTGCACAGGGTTCATTTTTCGAAAAGTGAATAAAAGAACAATTAATGTAGAGAATATCATTGAAAGCAGTATACTCCTCATATAGTAACTCTTTATTCAAACAACAAATTAAATCTATTTCGAAAAGTTTTTTGATGAATAAGCCACACAAGTTACTTTTATGCTGAACATTTTTTGGTGGTTTCAAAAGGTACGCACACATACATGTTTTTTCCGATTATGACATTTATGTGAAGCAAGTTTAATAACATTCACCATAAAATCTAAAGTCTCCCCAATGGAAAAGAAAACAATAATAAGAACACGAACGGGTCTTTTTCGAATGAAATGCGAAAATCACTTTCCCACCGAAAAACTTGGTACTCGTTAATATCAAGAAAATAGTTCAAACCTCATATATAAACAAAATAAGGACGAAAATAAGGACAAAATGTTCTATTTCATAAAATGCATACTGAAAATTTTAAACGGCACAACTGTAATCGCGTAATGTATTAGTGGAAAACTTTAGATTATATTATTATATTTTAGGATTAGTGTGAATGGCACATGCTTTAAAATTGATGAAAACTGATTAAAGAGAAGCATCAAATATGTACACTTTTATAATTCCATATACACAATTTTCCAATTTAGCCAATAAAAGTTATTTCATTACACTTTCATTTGTCATGCTTTCCATAAGAACTTGACGAATTGATTATCATTGCTTTTACATAGCGTTCAATAGATACGATACGTACAATTGTTATAACAATTTCTCTTATTTTATATTTTTTCAATAAAAAAACTTACATTTACATGACCATTTACATGACTTTTTGGTAATCCATCTTGAATTTTGTGATTGATGTAGGTGTTCTTGAACACATAATTTGTAATAAAAATTGCATCAATTTTTTTTCAGGGAAATCACGTGAGATTGATTGATATGCTTCTCTCATTTATTAGCTTATATCCAAAGTAATTATCACATAGCAGAAACATTAATCATTTAATTAAAAATTATTTACTTAACACACGTTTGCGTTAATTGAAGCATCGATTTGAGTGTACATTTGATATTTCAATAAATAAATATTTCAATAAATTCATATATTTATTGCAACGATGAATGTTGTTCAAAACAAACTTGTTCCATTTGGGGCATAATATATTATTTAGTAGGATTATATCGTCCTAATTTATTCATATTGAAGAATAAAAATTCGGGCAAGTAAAATTTCATGTCAAAATTGAACATATGTGTATATATTCGAAGTCATATTAGAGCACACATGTTAGTCCCGGTAAACAGCTAATAGCCACAAAGCACATATAATCCTTTTGTTTGTTTACCTTTGCCAAAATTAATGCAAATACGTTGGGCACTGTAAAGCATTCAATTTGTGAGTGCATGTCATGCATACACAAATGCGTTTATCGTTGAAATACGAAGATCACACAAATTATGCCTTTAAGCACAATTTCTTAAACTGAATCTCGAGTCTTGAATCTAAATTTGTTCGGCAAACACGAATCAACCGTCACCGTTCAAATTCCAACGACCTATGATGATCTTTAGGCGTCCTTACCAATAGAATTAAATGTCTGTAAATTTGTTTTGTAATGGAATTCAATTATAAACTAGGAATTCAATCAATAGACAGAAATATTGAATTCAATCGATTTGTGCAAATGTAAGTGCGTATCGAGGTCAACATTTAGAATAAATTACAATTTCAAGCCTACACAGAAAATATCTTTCTCTTCATAGTTTTACAAGTTTATGAAATTCGTAGAAAATGAATTTTCCAACATAAAGTACATAACATGGACTAAGTAAGGGTCGGCAAAGTCCAATCTCTAAATTGAAAATGCTAGGAATAAAAAAAGTGCTAATCTAGGGAGAAGACATCAGACATATTAATTTCGACTCAAATATTGTGAAACTATGTATACTTCTACAATCATTTGAATCATGTCTACTCCTATGGAGGTAATTAATATTATACTTATACATTAATTTGCTGCACAATGATTGTAGCGATTTAGAGAAATAAATTGAAATACAAAAGGATTGTATAGGATGACAGGTAATTGTATTAATTTTTTTTTTATTTTCTTTTGTGTGTAAAGTGAACCATTAACATGCTAAGCAATAATAAATCATAATAAAATTGCGGTTCATACAATTGTGGATTTGATTCTCATATATTTAAAAAAAATTAAAAAATAAATAAATTAATAAATATGATTTGAAAGAAACACTTCCACTAGATTTCGTAAAATCTATTTTAATTTAATACCATTTCAAGTTAAAAAGAATTGCCTCAATCAATGGCCACTCTCGGTAATCCACTTGAAATAGTGTGAAAAGTTTTACTTATTCGATTCAAGCCCTGTTTGACATAATGTGAAAGGATATTTTGGGTTTAATACAAAAGGATTTTTAATTGAAATTCCATTCTTTGTTGTCCATACTGAGAAATCGAACAATATTGAATATAATTGATATATGGCACTGCGATTGACATTTTATTGAGAAATGAATTAAATTATATGAGTTAGTTAAGCGTACAGCAATAAATGTCCGTCAAATGATAATTATGTGTTAGGAGTATTGTTGGATACATAATTTAATACAGTTGATTGGGGACACAATATATACATATTTATTGGTTACCTGATGAGATTCATTTTTGCATGATGTTGCTTGGAATCTATATAAGTGTAAGTGCAAATTACCCATATTCAAATTATTGCTGACAAAAACATCGAATACTTACTCAATGTCAAACCAATTGTAATTTATTTTATACGATACCGTTCGCAAGTTAATTATACATATGAATGCTATTATTGCAATCGAAGATTCAATTCAATGATAAGCGCATCATTTTGCCAAATTCAATTTAATCATGAAAATAAACTTATCCTCATTTAAAAACACAACAAATATGCAGTCTTTGCAAAACATCTTAAAACACATTTGCTCCACTAGTTTTGTGGATATCATTCTACAAGTTGATAGAGCTTCTAGCGATATAAATGAAAATCAAACTAGCTACGATAAAATTCAACATAATATCAGCATTGAGTAATAGCCACAATTTTCAATTGATTTTCTATCCGAAATAAGCTTATAAGTTTCAACGCAAATTGAATTATAAACGTTTATGGTATATTTTCGGTTCGTCAAATTGCATTTGGATGCATTCATTGAATTAGAATTTACCTTGTGGAATTCCATATTCGGAATATAAACAATCTGTGAAATGATTCATCAATATGTTTGTGATAATTCTATACCCCAGTAAATTGTTTTCATTGAAATAATAAATAAATGAAAATATTTCGAAATAGATGAATAGAATGAGAATTCTTTTCTTATATAAAACACAGATTTACATATTTATTCAATATATGTAAGCGATACATTGATTGATTGAACGATCTTCCCCGGAATAAGTCTATAATCAATATTATTAATGTTAATATGAACGTGTTCGTGATGTACATATTTAA
The DNA here is from genome assembly GCA_029041755.1 of Resseliella maxima. Taxonomy (NCBI): domain Eukaryota; kingdom Metazoa; phylum Arthropoda; class Insecta; order Diptera; family Cecidomyiidae; genus Resseliella; species Resseliella maxima. The sequence goes on along the minus strand of JAQOWM010000097.1, from coordinate 15,732 downwards.
TTTAATATTTTTGAATTGGAATAAATACACCATAAACGTGCAATCGAATCTAATTAAAACCAAATATTTTGGAATATAATAAATTAAATACAATTGGACGTGAGCCGTGGATGCAAATATTATTTTTTCATTAAAAATTCTTTTGGGTCGTGTTGCAAAAGTTTGGAAAAATATTTTCCACATATATGTATGTTTTTTTCATGAATAAATCCTGTATTCCACTGATTTATAAAGAAATGAAATGGCACGCTATTGCCTTTTGCGGCTCTCAACATATGCTCTTTTGCCTTTTGACTGAATATTATTAGCGAAATTGATTCAATTAAACAAACGAGCGCAGAACATTTTATTTGTCTTTTCATGTATGATAAACGTTCGTTTTCATTCCTATCAAAATAAAAAAAAAAAAACTCGTATTGTTCAAATTTTTCATTTAGTGGCATTTTTCATCACATGATATATCTGTTTGAATTCATTGCAGTTTTTTTTTGCATCTACGTTTTTTTTTTTAAATTGTCCATGACATTTTTACCGAATGATTGAAGCATTCTATGACGAGAATATTTTTTCATCACAGATCTTGTTATGAAATCACGATACATATTAATTGAAAATGTCTATCTATCCTCATTTTTCACCCTGATTAGAATTGGAATTTCATAAATAATAGTTATAATTTTTAAATTTTCCTTAAAAAGTGTAAAAACATACAATTTAATGAAAAAAAAAAAATTATTAGAAATTTTGAAATAAATATTGTAGAATAAAATGTTTATAAATGTCTCTAGACGTTGTTATATTGGTTTTGTTGTTTTAATAACTCCAACAACACAATATAATAGACAGTTTAACAATGGGTTCTGTAAATTTAGTTATGTCCCAGTTTGTTGTAATTATTCAGACAAATCATGGGTTGATCATTTGAATCGATTCAGACTCGAAGTTCCCAATTTGAATTTAAAAATGTATGTTCTATTATATTGTTTATTGTAAATATATCATACAATGCAGATTTTTTTCATTTGATAGTCATTATTTTAAAACATTTTTAAATTGTACATTCTCTTGTATTATTTGCCTGCTCAATTAAACTACATAAATATTGAAAAGTTTTCATTAAACATATACATGTTTACCAACTTAATATTTTTGTAAATTCGTCATAAATTTGCTCTAGAAAATTGAGAGATCTTTTTATCAGATGCATTTTTCCAAGTAAGTACCGTCATAAAATAAAAAAGTTTTTTCATTATTCGTAACTTTTTCATTTTTGTTTTGTCTAAAGTGTTAACGGAAAAAAATGTTGAAGAGAAGAAGCAATATATACAAATGAATTACACACCTCATTATTTTTACCTACAGAAAAGTACACAGGTGTCAACAAGCAAATTCTCATTTATTAAAAATTTTTGTTCTACTATTTTTGAAAAAATTCTCCATTGAAAATCAATATTCATTTTTTCTGACACAGTATAGCCTTTAGCACAAGCTTGTTTGTAGTATACGATATTTAACAGTTATTCTTAAAAGGAACTTGTAGATACTAATTGAACTTATTGAAATATTGCAGGGAATTGTAAATTCAAACTATACATTAATGAAATGATCATCTCAATAGGAAAAATTCGACTATTTATAATGTTTATTTGAAGAAATTAAGAGGAAGAGAATCACTCATAAACCAATAATCATCTTTGTTCATTATTTCAATGTGTTCACATAAAATAATTGCAACTGCTGAAAAATATTTAACAAGAGACATTTAAACTACTCGACTTGCTTTTAGAAGCGAAAAATTCAAATTAATTTCTGTAAGATGAAAGGAGTGCTCTTTTAAATAGAAATAAAATAAGTGGAAAAGTAAAAGAGAAAATCGGTACTTATTGACTTTCCGATTCTTCCTCTCATCATGATTACAATACTGAATACACCAACTTAAGTCACAAATTATTTATTTACTTGCAAAATGAACAAAGCTGAAAAACTTCAACTGCGTAATTCTTCATTGCTATATTGCCCTTTTCCGGTACGGAGTGTGCAATTTGAAATTAGTTGAATGGAATTTGTTTTGAAAAGTACCACCTACATTGGAAGGGTGCTGAAACATTCATACGGAAATGGATTTCATGAAAACGCAAGACTTTAGTGTAACATTAAAAATTCAAAGCACGTAACAATTAAATTAGTTAATTGTGTGTACGATGTTAACACACAAATACATTTTATAACCTGCCAGAATTAAGAAAATTGATTTAGATTATAGCAATTAGCTATATTGAAGTTAAGGTGCTTGGTATATTCCTCTACACTTGTCTTTACTTTACTTCACTTCAGTTCTCATTTGTATGGCTTGTATAGTCGTGATAAATTGGAAAAATCTTCAGTAAGTTATGCGAAACATTTTCGTCACGTGCAGTTTACTTGTCTGTACTCGAATACTCAATTGTCAGTTAAAAACATGTAACGACATCTTCGACATAATGAACTCAATATAGAAAAAGAAGAATATAATATAGATTGAAACATTTATTTATATCTTTAGATAGATATCGAAGAATTTTTTTTGACGCTTTCAACTCGTTTTTAATGCAACAAGTTCACATTTGAAAATGTATCTAAATGAATGATTATTTATTCATAATGGGAATTTTTTTTTTTTTGATTCGTCAAAGTATTTCAAGAAGATACAATTTTTCATGATTAAACAACATGTGTATTATACATATTTAATTCAATAAAAGTATGAAAAATTGTGTGTTTTCTTCTTTAATTTAAATTTGGTATTGATACTTCGAGCTATATGGGAAAAACAAAATCAATATTGGTGTAACTTCTGAAAATAACAACTTGAAAATTTACTTTATCTCATTTAAATTTTCCATTTTGACTTTGAAACAGCATGCAAAATTGGCGATTCGTTTATTCACAATTTCTATTAATTTCATTAAAAATGTATTTATTCGTATACCTTGAAAGGAGATGACGACGTGTTTTGTCATAAGCACATTATTATTAAATATGTAAGTGTCTGTAAGTAATCGAATGAAAGATGAACGACTTATAAAATGCAAAAGAATAAAAATCAGTAATTCATGTACGTCTTTGAGAATGAAGTCGTTTATATTTCGTGATTATATTCCATGCTACTGAGCTTGACAACTATTATGCCATTAGGGCAAGATTGAGGCTCAATATGAAAATATCCCACAGTGAACGCAGAGAGATTTCACTGCAGGATATTTACACCTTTTAGTCGATGAAAAAATGTCGCAATTCCCAATGTGTCTGGATATCAGCCAGTGTTGAAGTGTTCGTTTCAAGTGTCGACAAATGCAATCCAATGACACTGAGATTTGTTATGGTAATAAATCTTTCAGATATGTTTTCTCGCTGTGCTTTACTGCGTTTCAGCTACCGTCGCTACATAATGATTTCAAACGTATTAACCAAAAAAAGTTACGCATTCTTTTCTTACAATAAGAAAAACTTTTCTTTTGCATTTTCTGCGGCATAACGATACTAATATAATATAATATTTTCATCATTTTCTCTCTATTTATTTTATGGGGAAATCTTTGAAATACAGAAACGATGATTTTCATCATTCTTATTGAACTTATTTAACAGCACTTTTCGTTTTTATTCACTTTTCCGTTTTTACAAAAGATCTGACAAAATATATTCTTTTGTGGATGCTTTATACAATTTGAATAATCTCTACAGCAATGGAAATAAATATAAAAAAAATTCGTTTGTCAAGCTAAAGGATATTTTCCTGTATGAAGGTTATAATGAAAAGTGCTTTTATTACAATGAAGCTTTTGTAAATATTTCAGTTGATATTATTATTCTTATATTGTGACTTCTATTTTACAGCTTATTATAATAAAACTTTCAGAAACGTTTCACGTTGAATTAGAATTTTCAAATTTTATGGATATAATCTACATTGTTCAATAACAATATTCACAGTCAATATGCTAGAATCTAGTTTCTACGATGTTTCACGAAATTTTTCAACTTTGAAGCTATGAATGTTTTTATTTTATTTTGATAAATTGAAAACTTTCCAGGTTTGAATACAGGTTGCATTAATAATAATTATAAAAGTTCCATTCTTAAAAAGTAAATATTCCTGTACCGAAAAAAGTATTGCAATTGGTAAATGAGGTACATCATATTGGATGAAGTTTTCGTAAATTTTACGAAAAACTGCATAAATTCTATGGATTTTATTCGAATAATATTCGTAGATTTTACCACAAGCCTGGTGTGGTTTCTGTATCTTAACTTTACTTACCTTTCAAAATAAATATATGTCGAAAATGTCAGACTATAAAAATGTCAACTTCTATATCTATTAAGTAGATCGAGAGGAGAGTACGTGAAAAAATTCAAAATAATTTTGAAAAAGGAGAGTATGGAAAACATCAATTCGGCTTTACTAAAGAGGAGAGCATGTTCACTTAAATACTAAATACAATGCAAAATCATAAAATCCGTACTCTCTTTTAACCATTTTTAGTGTTACAATTACTACTCTCCTTTTTTGCTATAAAGTCGGATGAACATACTCTCCTCTCGATCTACTCAATAGATATGTGCTGAAGTAAATTGAAATATGTAACTTTCGTAAATTGATTTACACATATGTTTTTGATCAACATTCAGAAACATAGATATTTTTCACAAAGCAGTGAAACTCAGGGCACGTAGTGGTTACTACGCGTTCAAATGTGCTTTCGGTAGCCATAAAAATGTGTCTTCGGAGGTACAAATAAGCATGCAGAGAGACCAAACGAGGAAAAATTGGGGCCATTGTAGGGACAACTTGAACGAAAGTGTTTCCTTCAAGACGATTAGGGCGAGGATATCAAGGGAGATAAGCGCTGATGCCAATTGAAAGGGCTTAAGAAGCGACAGTAGGGTTGTACCCTTCACTTAACCCCTAAATAGGGGTCAAAACTTCTCCCTCCCTAGGGCTGTAGGGCAGGAGTCAAGGGGGAAATCAATCAAAAAATACAAAAAAAACACAAATTCGAAAGACAATTCAACCATTGTATTTATTGAATCTTTATCTTTGCAACCATATAGAAAATATTGTGCATATGTAACATATGTGTAAAATACGTTGAAATAACTCACATGTGATGTATACGTTCATCTGGGTCAGATTGACCCGACACTTTCTCGAACCATGTTGTATGAAAAAGACCGATAATTATTTATGTTTTTCTCTTTATGGAATAGCATACATGTAGTTCGTTCAAAGATCGTTCGCAGTTGGTTCGCGTTCGCTTAGGTCCGACACACAGAAAAGTTAACTGACATAAGAAATCCCGCTAAAATATGACATTGTGTGGAATCCGTTTGATTTCAAATATCATTTTGAAGTATTCCTTACAATTTTACATTTGTCAGATTTCAATTTTTAGAAATTTCATGTAAATGCTTTAATTTGATAAATGTCATTTTGTCATCAAAATTGTAAATAATACATCAAAATGACATTTGAATTCAAATGGATTCCTAACAATGTCATATTTTAGCGGGATTCCATATGATAATTGTCAATTTTTTTTTTTGTGTGGATCGAAGATCGAACGAACAAAATCACTGACGAACGAATATCGAACGAAAGTATATCGAGAAATATAACACTGTGGAACACAAAAAAAAACCTAGAGTGCACATATATCACGTTTGGTAGCTGTTGGCCATACAAACAATGCCTCATACTCAGTTTCACTAGATCAATTCGCATATCTCGAGAAAAAAAACTTGATAAAGGATTTTCGTTCGAACGCAATGTCGGAGGAACTACTGTGTCTACCGTGTGGTATTTTATTTTATCGCGTGTTCCAAAGCGAAAGCCAGTCACCCGATGAGAATTTTAGCAAAAATAGCAAGAATCAGGTGAATGTTCACTACGGTGAAGCCAATGTGCCGGAAGAACATATCTATAGTATAAAATGTTATGCTTAGATTAATCAATGCAAATAATGAATACAATAACAAATAATCATTGATTCATACAAACTCATTTAAACCTACTTGAATTTGATCGATGCATTTTTTTTCTCCTTATTCCACATCACCAGGAAGCGACGACACGATTCACATACGTTTTCTGGCGTATACCACACATTCGGAACATATGTAGTCATAAAGTAACTTTCAAATCCGGCTTCCACTGACTTTGAAATAGAACAACGGTGCGAGCTAGGCGTGAACAATGCACACACATAACAAAATAGATGTCGTTTTGGGCAATCCATATTCAAAGGATATTTATAAAAAGCACTCTATATCTCTGTTCATCACTTCGATTGGTAGTAAAATTGAATTTGTTCCTCAAAAAAGGTTGCAATCGTAGTAAATGTTAAAATATATGTCAAAGTACAAAGGTTCTGTCACTTATTAATGCTTGTTCACATCATTTTCGCGCAAATTTCAAAGATTTTTTTTTTCAGAAAAAATATTTCAAAATGGTTTTTTTTTTGCTTTTTTTGTATTTTGTATGCTTTTTTCAATAAATGAAGACCAAAAAAGCAATTATTTTCAAAATTTGTAGAAAAAAAAAAATTTCTGATATTATCGGATTTTTCGACCATGAGAATTTTTTTTCTCGAGAATGCGAATTGATCTAGTGAAACTGAGTATGAGGCATTGTTTGTATGGCCAACAGCTATCAAACGTGATATATGCGCACTCTAGGTTTTTTAAAAAGTTCATTTTTGTTCCACAGTGTAATCGAACGAACATATTTGTCTTTTAATTTTTTTTTCTCCAAGCTATTTCATTTCTTATATTGTCTATTTAAATTGCATTGCAATCTTATTTACACTGTCAAATTGACATTAACACGTATACAATGTCTATTAGACAATACAAATTATTAATCGTGAAACACCCACTAGATCATAATCACTTTGGACGCGGCCGTATACAGATGTAATAGGCTAAGATATTTCAAAGTGAATTTTTAATGTTTTTTTCAATCGAATTTTCTTACAAAACGAAATAGTCATAGTAACTTTCAAATTTAAGCCATTGTTCAAAAATAATTATCAAAAGTCTTGACGCAATTTGTTGCCTTATTTTCGCTTTTTTTCTGTAAAGCAGTGATTGCGAGAAATAGTTCTGGAAATATTATGTAGAGAGAAGTGCGTCAAAAAAGTCAATTCAATGGAGCGTCACACTGATTTAAACTCGTTAAGAGGTTTTTAGAATTTAAATCACCACTTTTGTATGGAATGTATTACCATTGAAGAGCAAAAAAGTCTTTTGTTTCCAAACTTTTGTAGGGGGTCCCAAAGTGTAGGAAGTCCCAAGTGGATCAAGGACCCTGTGTCAAAACCTATGTTTCTAATAATTAGTTCCCCATCATTTATTTATCAAATCTTAGTCAAAGTCAATTATTCACTGAAATTTGTATTTATACCCATATGTATCGACTTTGAAAAATAACTTAACGAATTTTCCTGAAAAATCCGCATAAGCCAAAATTGTTGTATGGATTCAACTACAAAATGTCAGTTATTCACCTGCAGTTGTTGGTACACACGAAAATATGCAATTTCGAGATGCCCATTTTAAGTAAAAATCGAAACCTTTTCAAACCTTTCATGCACACAGTGGGACGTCCAAATGCTCATTTGAAAGCTTATGGAAATTGAAATAATTTGAGTATATAAACTCATCCTTTTCGACTATTTCAACGAATGTAATAAATAGATGAAAGAAATTTACTTATGGAGGACTTTCCATTGAAGTAGGGGATCGGAAAAATCCAGAAAAAAATTTAATAATTTTATTTTATTTAAAAAGATTTTTACTGCTTCAAACTATACCTTCATTTTGGTATATAGTACGTTATTTTTTGAAAGAGATACGAACGAAGACACACACACACATTCAAAATTCAATTTCTTCGGAAGTGAAAAAAATAAAGTACTAAGTATATAATTACTTGGTAAGTCGGTTATTTTGAAAGTTAAAAAGAAGTCCAGACGCTCATTTGTAAGGTCTCGATCTGTATTTTCTCTCTTTTGTAATAAAAAATACTTTTAGTCAATAATTCGAAACAAAAAAAAGAGAAGAATTGAAATAAAATAAAAATGTTGGTGAAGACTACATTTTTAAAAAGAGTTTACACAATGTTATACAGTGATTTTGGCTAGGTTTTTGAATACCATTCATTTGATATACTACTACTACTACTAAATTTACTCCTGCAGTTAAATTCCCTTAGATTTTTTTTATATATTTTGGAGGCTATAATTTTTATCCACAGTGTGAAAAAGTCCGTAGGACGTTTTGTATATATCTCTTCCGTCAGTAAAAGGAGCGAATATATTAAACCACATAGTTTTTTGATAATGAAAAACTATAATGAAAAAAATTTATGGGTTAGTTATTCGAAAAAGCAACAACGAAATATCGTTTTATAATTATAATTGTTATTAACACAAAAAGAAAGAAGCATTTATTGACAGCTTATTGTGTTGAATTGGGAACATATTTTATTTATATGGGAGATAACTAATGGCAAGAGATAAAATCGAAAAAAGAAATCTAATTGCAAATAAATTATGATAATCAATTTTTGCCTGTCATTGTTGTGTAAACCGTTTTGCTTTTTTCTTCTTCATTATGTCGGCTATATATATATTTATTCGCTCTTTATTTTCCAATTCATTTTCTCAGTGGCAACCGCTCTGCGTGATGTTGAAGTTTTCGTGCCAAAGTCGGTGCGGCGGGGAGATACTGCACACTTGCATTGCATGTACGATTTGGAAGGAGATACCTTATATGCGGTCAAATGGTATAAGGGGAGACGTGAATTTTATCGATAGTGAGTTCTGTGCTTTTTTTCTCATGTTCTACAATTATCAAAACTATTACTTTTACAATCGACATTGTTTCTTTCAAATCAAATAGCACACCGAAAGAAAATCCAGCAATGAAAACTTTCACGGTTGCTGGAATCAACGTATTGGTAAGTTTACATCTAGGTTTGCACAAATATAAGATACTCCAATAAAATTTTTTGGCGAGATTTGAAAATAGTAGAATAGGTATGAGTATGATTTCCATTCAAAAGTATTTACGTTTTTTAGTATCCACGTAGATCTATTAGAGAGAAAATTAAATGAAATGAGAATCGCACGTATATTGCGCTTTTGTAGATAATGAAAAAAACATCCAATACTACCGTTCCGTGTTGGAAAGATATGAATTTATTGAATTCATGGGACCAAACCCTAAAGTAGCACTAATCCCAAAACTGTAGAATTATATTTATTCATTTACTCATGGAAATAATCTAAATTTCAGCGCTCTGCTTCAAATGAAAGTCAGGTGTCACTATCTCATGTGCAGCCCACTGCATCGGGGAAATATAGCTGTGAAGTTTCGGCCGATGCTCCAAGGTAATAATCAGTTTCAAATATACACTCAGCAGTAAAGTAAATGCGATTTTTTATTTCAGTTTTCATACAGAAATTGCCACCAAAGATCTGGAAGTAGTTGGTAAGTGAGATTAGAATGTCAAATTATCAAATATGCATACAATATACAATAATTGAAGACTGTAATTGACTAAAAATAATTCGTCAATATAAAAGATTTAAGATTGCGAAGCAATATAGTAACTTCGTTTACTAGTACGTACTTCATATTTACTTAATAGAAACATCGTAATCGTGAGTACATTTGACAGTTCACGGTATGGTGGCGATAATTAATACACTGTACATTTCGAATGTCATTCTCCCATGGACAGACAGCGCACTCTATCAGGAGGCTATATAAAATTATATGAACTATTTGATGTTGAATTGATCCAAATTTGTCCAAATTGTAATAGAAAGCGCGCCCTATCAAAAGGAAAATATTTGTTGTTGTTTTACGTATTAAATCAATGGAATTACAAATGCTTGCTATTAATTAAACTTATTTCAACGAATATGACATTTTTGTTCTGTCAAAAATGTTAATTATAAATGTTTGCACACGCTTTAATTTCCTTAAAAACTGAGATAAAAAAAACAATTAAATTTTTTAGTTTATAAATTAAATTTTATTTTTATCCAACAAGAGGTGCTTTTTTAAAATTGAAAAAAAAAACACAAAAAATTCAAATGAATCGAAAAATCTTTATTGGTCGTTTAAAGAATCATCCTTGACATTTACATTTTGAAAATAATAGTTTTCAAATGTTGGCCGCGACTGCGCCGTAGCTCGTCCATTCGGAGGATTTCGATGACGCGGCCAAGCAATTCGACCGGTATGGCACGAATAACGCGAGTTATGTTGACCTATAGCGCTTCAATCGTAGCTGGCTTATCGGCATACACTTTAGACTTGACGTAGCCCCAAAGAAAAAAGTCTAAAGGTGTGATATCACACGAACGAGGTGGCCATTTGACGGGTCCGAAAAGTGAAATCAATTGTTCGTCGAAGTTTTGACGCAATAAAACCATCGTATCAGCGGCTGTGTGCGGTTGGAACCAAACGTCGTGGAGCCCATTGGCTTCAATTTCAGACATTAAATAATCCGTTATCATGGTGCGGTAAGGAGCTCCATTCACGGTAACGTTGACCCCGGCCTCATTTTTGAAGAAATATGGACCGATGATTCCACCAGCCCATAAACCACACCAAACGGTTGTTTTTTGTGGATGCATCGGTAGTTCTTGAATCTCTTCAAGTTGTTCTTCAACCCATATACGGAAATTTTGTTTATTAACGTAGCCATTCAGCCAGAAATGGGCCTCATCACTGAACAAAATTTTGGTCGAAAAAAATTTATTGATGGTATTGCGAATAGTGCGCTCAGTAGGTCGATTATGTATGCCATAAGTTGGCCGAAATGCGCGAAAAACATTTTTCACAGAACGCGCATTTTCGTAATATAATTGAACGATTTGTAAACATTGCTCGGGCGTAAGTCTTTCTATGATGAAATGTTATTGAATACTGAATAAAATAAACATGGTGGTTTGACAGTAGTCACGCGTGACATGTCAAAGAAACCCTATTGAAAAAAGTACCTCTTGTTGGACCCTTTATATAGTTCAGTTATGAATTTTTTTCATTGATTAACTAAAAACAATTTATTTTGAGCGCAGATTTTTGAAAATGTACATAGTTTTATTTCTAAAATCGACTTTTTTTCAATAAATGAATATTTTTTATTCTTCTCAATTATTTTTAATTATCATGATAATGCATAGCCGACATTTTCATAACGAAGCTATCGTAGCGCACTTTATGCGAATTTTATTTGTCTATATGTTCGACGTCATATATATATATATATATATATAAATTCTCTTCAAGGGGCGATGGGGGGTAAATACATGTTTATATTCACGCTTAGTTGTTTTTCCAAAAACATAAACAAATCTTCTTCAGAAATCATATGTAAATGTGGCGCTGCATTCTTTAATGCAGTGAACTAATGTTTTATGTCACTGGTTACATATTTCATAGAAAAGTTTGAAACATGGATTACGTCTTAAGTCAACTTTGAAACCCTTCCATGAAATCATACCTAGGACAATAATTAAAACTATACTTTGTGCTTCCCCTATGTCAATAATTTTAAATAAAATATAAAAGTACCTCTAGATATATATAGATAAGTCTCTAAAAATTATATATAAAGTATTTATACAAGTAATATACACTGCGCAAACTAATTTTACCGACACTCACAATTTTTAATATACAGTGCGCGAACTAATTTTAGCCGAGCTCACATTTTTTGAAAAAAATCAAGTGAATTTATTTCTGATTTTTAGTCACTTTTATTATCAACTCTTAACAAATACATCACAAAAATTTTTAATCGAAATTATTTGGTTTTTTCGATTTTTTTCATTTTTCGTACCCAAAAAGTGCGAACTTATTTTAGCCGAGCTCACAGTTTTTAAACAATAAAAAATCACATTATTGTGAAAAAATCGCGATTAATTTTTAGTCCATTGTCTTGTGATCATATAATGCGATGATGCGACGCGGGAGACTGTCATACAATGATTCAATTTTGGCCTATGGAATGTTTTACCAAGCCGCCTCTATGGCCGCCGTCAATTCTTGTTTTGTGTTGAACTGTCACAACTATTGTGAAATTGCACTAAAAGACATGAAATGGATGCAAAACGGCAAATCACGTTAACAAATATGTTTAGTATAAATGTCATCACGAATGATATGAAGATTTCTGTAAAGGACGATCCAAATAAAAATGATGATGTACCAGATAATTTTGAAGCGGATGTGCCATCGCCTAAATGTATGCAAATACAGAATGAAGGAAAAGATGAACAGAATGAAAAATTGAATAAAGTTGTATAAAGTTTTCCAAATTTGGTTTGAACAAAACGCATTTAAAAATGGCAAAAGTTGATACTGGAAATGCGAAACCATATCGTTGTAAATTACGAATTGATTCACCTTGGAAAACCAAGAAAATAATTGAGGCAGTAGACAAGCTCGAGACGGGAGGAATCTTTGAAAAACTTTGAATTTTCCGAATGGTTATTGCCAGTGCTGGACGTTCCAAAGCCGAATGTCGATACACAATTTGTTCTGGATGCCAGATGGTTAAATGCCGTAACTCATAAAAATGCCTATCCAGAACAAATTACATCATTACAGTGGATAAGACTGAAGCATATTTTCAAATTCCGTTGCACCCCGATTCACAAGCGAAAACCGCCTTTGCTATGCCATCAAGGGGCACTTATGTCTACAAAAGAATGGCGCAAGATTTGACTAACAGCGGTGCAGAATTTTGTAGTCTACTCGATAGCTTGTTAAGATTGGAATTTTACCCTCTTGCCTTTCCCTATTTGGATGATATTGTGATCATGAGTGAAACTTTTGACAAACATATTGATATTTTATTTCGAGTAGCGGAAAAACTGAAGTACGCAAACTTATCAATTAGTGAATCCAAGTCAAGGTTTAGTTTCAATCGACTGGAAATATTTACGAAATTATCCAATGCCCAAATCATTAAATACATTCAACGACTTATGGGATTGGCTGGTTGGTATCGACGTTTTGTGAGAAATTTTGCACCTATAACAGAACTATTGCAGAAAAACGTTAAATTTGAATATACACAAGAAAGAGAAATAGCATATAGATTGTTGATTAGAGCATAGACTTCATCACTGGTTTTAGCATGCTTGTAAAGTAAAGCAGTTCTCATTCAAAAAGTAGATGGTGAAGAAAAAGTGATTGCGTATATGAGTCAAACATTTTCATCGATTAAATTGAAAATATTTAGTAACAGAATATTGTGTGTTATGAACTCTCGTTCTTTCTCTAATTTTATGACCGCGATTAATCGTTCATTGGATTTCCGGTCTTTCGTTTTAAAAATGCTCTTCTTCTCTTATATTTAGTGAAAATTGACTTACAAAAGTGAAATTAATTAAACATTTCTTTATCTCGCACGGCTGGATTTCGGGTCCGTTATTCGCATCGAAATCTTTCCTTATAAAACGACGTCCAAGTTTGGGTCCGTTTTACGCTTCGAACTTAATTATTTGTTCCAATGACAAAATTATCCAGTCTAAATCCTAGTTCGGGACCGTTTAACATATCGAACTTATTTTGGTATTCCAGCGACGAACTTATTCCATGTAATTACTCACACGTGGTTTTAGTCTTCACTTTGCAAGCAAATTCCACTATTCCAGTTTGTGATAATCTGTTTTCTGGATTTTCTGTTTTGTTTTAGTACAGAAATCTCCAAAAATTAATATCTATTTTAAGTGGGATAGCATTTGCCACAACATAACTTATGTAAAATTCGTGTTGTGAAACGAGAGAAATAAAAGTGCAATTTAATTTAACAAAACTACTTTATTTCAATTATTTTCTCCCGAATTACGTCTATTCCATTTCATGGTCTGAAGAGAAGAGAGCACATTTTTTTTTTCTATTCGTCTTTAGGGATTTGTCCGAGAATTTGATTTTTTTTTCGGACATCTGTCCGACTTGTCCGAGAATTTGATTTTTATTTTCGGACATTTGTCCGACTTGTCCGAAATTTTGAAATTTTTTTCGGACATTTGTCCGAGTTGTCCAAAAATTTGAATTTCTTTTCCGACATTTGTCCGACTTCTCCGAGAATTTAGAATATTTTATTAGGAAAAAAATATATCTAAGTTTTCCCATTTTCAATTAACTAGTTATTAATTATCGTAATTATATAATCCTGGAAAAGTTTCCAAACAAAAAGAAATTATTGGAAATCTGTGTTTCATTGTTCAGATTTTTCAATGTTATTTTAAATAGACGCAATGAATGTGTGTTGGTTAATGCTGCAACATTGAAACTTTCAATTGTATTGCCAAATACATTTATTTTTCCTAGTTGCATTCCCTTCAAATGAAAGGAATCAATTTTAGTAATGTTATTATATGAAATAACTAAAGACATCAAATTAACAGCCGGCAACAATTGAGTTAGATTTTGAAACGAATTATTATTCACAACCAATAATTGTAAAAAACTGTTTTGATCAATAATCAAATGATTGATGCTATTGAATTCAGCAGTTTGGCGTTCTATGCGCGCTGGTATGTGTAATTTAGTAAAATTATTTTTTCCTAAGTGAACATCTGGCAAGTCATTCATTCCCGTTAAATCAACCAATTTTAAGTAATTGTGTGCCAAAACCAATGTTATCAAATGATCAAGTTTCCAATTCTTGAATGAATCTATTTGGTCAGAAGGAGAAAAAGAGAGAGAAAGAGAGAAAAAATATATTTAAATAAAATATTCTAAATTCTCGGACGGACGGAGAGATGTCCGAAACATGTTGTGAATTCTCGGACAAATCGGACAAATGTCCGAAAACAATTTCATATTTTCGGACAACTCGGACAAATGTCCGAAAACCAATTCAAATTTTCGAACAAATCGGACAAATGTCCGAAAACAATTTCATATTTTCGGACAACTCGGACATAAGAATTCCATGTCCGTCCGTGTCCGATTGACACCTCTAATGGTAAGTTTTGTATAAGCCACTACAATACACACCTAACTATTTTCCTTTTTGTGAATTCCTTATCTATCCCTGTGCTTTTCACAACAAAAGTGAATTGATCTTTTAATCCTAGAATGGTTGTCCCTTCCGCCACTGAGAACACTACACTGATTAAATTTTTATTTCATTTTCATTGTTGTATCTCAAAACCTGTCCCTTACAAAATCGTATCCATATTCTTTGCTAACTGAATAGCTGAAATTCCACTGAAGACACTGATTTACTTGTTACATTGTCTATCCCTTCCGAATCTGTTCCAAATGTAATAATTCCAAATAAAGTTTCCATTAATGCTGCACCTGTAATGCCTCTTTGAATCACTGAAACGGTAATGCGTGCGAAAAATCCTACACCAAATAGTTTAGTTGTCTCGCTTGGTTTTCAAAATTCTGCATCAGCGTATGAAACTCCTCCTCTTTTCAATGCAATCGGTGCCTTTAATATTTCTGATGACATTATAGTATGCTATCTTTAGGCATAATCCAAAATATCTCTTCGAGATATCTGTTCTGATCCCCATACCATGGTTTAATTTTTAAAGTTACCTTTTTGTTGATTCTGAATGGTTACTCGTCAACCCAAGGTCAACTTGCGTCGACCCCTATTATTTTGGTCGAAATTGATGATGCATTCGAACCGAGATTTTTTATACA
>JAQOWM010000441.1:0-20825 GCA_029041755.1 Resseliella maxima | reverse complement strand
AATAAAAGACTTTTTCTTCTCTTTACTTAAAGATTAAATAACTATATTCACGTTTTCCACAAAAAAAAGTTTTCAAAATATTTTATATTTTTGTATTTTTGTGAGTTTTCCTGATTTTTGGACGTTTCAAGTGCGAAATGTGATTAAGACCACTTTACGCATAAGCCAATGTTGTTTATATTGTGGAGATTTGTGTTTGTCATATTTTTTATCGTTATGCACCTTAATGACACCAATGCGGTGAAACGCAGGGCACGTAGTAACTACTACGTGCCCATTTGTACCTCCGAAGACACATTTGTGTGGCTACCGAAGAACATTCGAACGCGTAGTAACAACTACGTGCCCGGCGTTTCATTGCTTTGAATGACACTTCTGATGCTATCTCGTAATATTTATGACTCATTTATCATCCGAAATTCGATCAAACGACAATGGGTGCCGGCAAACTATTAACAGGGGCCGAAAAAGCCAAAATTTCCACACTAAAAGATTACAATAACATGTCAAATCGTCAGATTGCAAAGGAAATTGGTCGCAGAAAAAATTTTGTAAGAAATTGTTTTCAGAAATTGCGAACACTATGGCAAAAACTACGTGACTGGCGGAAATCCGACAATCCCAAGTACCAAAAAACACTGATTAATTCGAAATGCCGGCAATAGTTTCAAGTGTGCTCGTCAATTAATGAGTAAAAATAAAAAACAAGAGAATGAAGCGTAAGCCAATGTTATCAAAAGCCAATATTGAGAGCTGCCTAAAATTCGCGTTGAGGTGGTCCACTGAGAAAATCAATGGTACAAAATCATATTTTCCTACGAAAAAAAGTTCAATTTGGATGGCCCAGATGGATTTGCGTACTATTTGCATGTGGCAGTGGTTCAGTCATAGTTTGGAGCGTCAGGTATACCTCAAATATATGTCATTGTCATTCATATCCGCCGGAATGAATGCAAAACAATACCAGCTGTTGATTTACCCTTATTTTCCATCATATGGTTACGATGTGGGCAGGCAATTTCAGGAAGACAATCGCCAATTCATGTGGCCAGGTCAACATTAACTTTTTTCTAGTAGCCCGGAATACGCCATTCCAACAATTGGCCGCTGAAATCACCAGATATGAACATAATCTAAAATTTGTAGGTCATTTTAGCTCGTGAAGTTTTCAAAAATGGCCTGCAAAACAACAACAAAGACGAATTGACTGAGGCCATCATGGCCGCTGGGTAGAACATCTCTCAGGTTATAATCAATGACAGTCCTCGGCAAATCCTCGCATTATATAATGCTAAAGGCAAACACACCAAATAATAATTATAATTTTTTTCTAAAAATGTGATTTTAACGTTAAAAACTATAAGTATGGCCTTAACCGCATTTCGCACTTGAAACGTGTCAAAAATCAGAAAAACTCACAAAAATTCAAAAATATAAAATATTTTAATATTCATATTAAGATTTCGGTAGCTGTAGCGTGACAGTGCACATATCTATGAAACTGTGAATTTCAATCTTAAATTCTTTAGTACATATCACAAAGTACCAAAAGAACTAAATTTTGTGCAGTAACATTTGCTTGTATGTTATAAAACGTCTGTGTTATGACCGATATTGTGCACTTTCAAGCTACAGTCACCAAAATCTTGACCATATAGTTATTTAATAAATTTATAGTAAAGAGAAGAAAAAATCCTTTATTTTTACTATGTTTTTTTAGGAAAATGTAAGTGGCCCTAACCGCATTTCGGGCACTGTATATTGGACTGAAGCAAATTACTTGGAGATTGCATTCTAGTACTTGGAAAATTTACAATTTGACTTATAAATAAAATAAAGTAATTGCAATCTTTAAATCTTTGATTGTGAGTAAAATTATTATTAATTCTTTCGCTAGCAATTCTCTATTCGTCAATTTGCACATTTTTGTGTGACTCGAGCAAAATTGTCATACATGGATAAATTGCACATTATTTCTCAATGGAAAAAAGGAAATAATTCATCGTCAGGCTCGTCGGATTTACGAAAAAGATTCTCGAAAAAACACTGATTAATGAAATCATTGACAGGATCATCGATTTATCATGAGAATGATCAATTTTCAGGCTAGTCTAGAGAAATACCTCTGGTTGTAAATTGAGGGAAAAAATAAAGGAAATAGTATTGTAAGTTTTCATTGTAATTCGTTTTGGCCGATTCGATTGAAATTAAACAAAAGGAGAAAAGTAAGTAAGTAATAAATCGGTAAAATTGGTAGCAACCGAATCCCATAACACTTGACAATTAAGTATTATTTGAAATCGTATAATGGATATATTATTTGGGCGATAAACGTATCATATAATGGAAAAAAAATAATGTTTTTAATGCCAATATTTATAATTGAAAGGCTTCCAAACGTTCGTTCAGGTAGCTGCAGCCTGCAGTCTTTCAAGCAGTAACCAAAGCACAGAATAATGTTATTTTCAACTTTAAGTTGATTTTGTTATTCTTTTGTTTTCGAAAGCCCCAGCTTGTTATTTTTTTTCTCATAAATCGACATCCCACAGTGAAACAATAAAAATAAATATTTCATTGTATTATAGTGTCACGGCAACAAAAGCGGTGAATTGAAAAATCAAAAAATCTTTTCTCAGTTTTCGGCACTCTATCTTCCATAAGTTTTACCTGAGCACGTCCAAATATTCGTAACATCCCTAAAATCTAACAAAACTTGAATGGAACTTTTTTTTTATTATGACGAGCATTTTTTTTTGTCACAATTCAAAGAAGAAGCGTCAAAAAGAATAAAAGACTCGCTGAAGACAGCAAAGAGACATGCAAATGTATTTCTCAACTTTTGCAGTTAAGTTTATTTTTCTTTTTCAAAATAATAACGTATTGGAGTATACAATATTTTCTCATGTTCCCTTTTTACCACAAAAAACATTCCGTTTTATGGATATTCTTCCTGTGAATCATTCAACAAAGATGTATAAGCAAGTAGCAGCTTGATAAAAATGTTAAATGAGAAAAAAACTGAACGCGTCAAAACGCAGACACAGAGAATTGTAGAAATTGTATGCACATTATTGAATTTTGTGCTCGAATGATTTTTTCCACAATCTAGGAACAGAAAAAGCAAACTGGAACAAAAGTTGTTTTGTACATTTTTATCGACTTTATCACTATCTTGTGCAATTGTATAAAGTCTACTGCTTTGTTTTCGAATTCAAAATCAATTTTTGCTTGGCGACAAATGGTTTAAGTGCAACGAAATGCATCATGCTCATGGAACAAGGATGCTCCATTATTTTCTATTTTCTTTCATTTTTCTCGTAAAATATTAGAACATCTTTGTGCAAAATAAGGTTATTTAATTAAATGAGCATTTTTTCCTTATCAACAATATAAAATGTATTATTTTGCAAGTACAATCGGAATGTTTGCTCATTTGCATGTTTCGTTCATAGTCCGCCATAGAAACGAATAATAATCACAAAATACATAAGCATAAATTGAAATATGCTTAAAACAGGCAAACTACAGTAAATGGAAACATCACCGTCATCATTTTCATGATCATATAGAAGCAAATATCTCCATTAATACTCTCTATACCAATATGAGAAATATTTGCCATTTTGTTTAAAAAAAACTAACATTTTTTGGCATTCAAAGAAGCCAACAAAGCAAAAACCAACACATATTCATTATGCTTTCGCTGCGATAAATTAAAATAAATATTCGGTGTTAATGTTAATGGATAGAAAAAGTTTACAACCGAGTTTTAAATACGCCATAAATTGTTTTATTCACACAAAGTCCAAAACGCAACAACAGCTCACATACATTATTCATATGAGCGGGAAATATGATGCGATCACAAGTAGCAAAGAGTTTTAGAGATACTAAAAGATATGGTGAAATGTGGCCATTGGAAATTCGGATTTTCTTCTGTATTTGTGTACAACATGAATGTTATCATTTCCCCATACCGTTTTACGTCGACATTGTACAGAAGACGGAAATATAAAACGGTCCATGTAAATTTGTATAAAACCGCAACTATAAAACAAAGTAACCGAGCCAAAAACAATCCTTGCCGCATGGAAAACATTATGTTTCCACCAACAAAAATATTCAAATGTCATAGTTTTATTGAAGCTTACTTCAAGGGACATACCTCGCAACAATCAAAGGGTGCAAAGGAGAAGGACCGAAGAAAATGTGAACAAAAAAATGGAGAAAGTATGCTACTAACAACTCTGTGGTTATGTTGGTTGGTCGTATGCATCCCAATTGACACACTGAGTTTTGTGTATTGCAAATTTGCAAAAAATTAAAACGGTACAACCGCTACACACTTACACGAACTCTAAACTTCACATAATTAATGCATTTAAATTTTGTTTATCCATTGGACTAACATGCTATAGCAAATTCAAATGCATATGTGTATACATTTGCATAGTAGTTTAAATCATGCATCCGCAACTATGTGCAAATGCTTTTGTGATAAAATTTGTACAGCTTTCAATGCACCACTCACTATTTAGTACATTTTGAGAATTTTTGCATTCACTTACACAATAAATATAAGTTATTTTCACTTACTTTGGAGAGAAAACATTTTGTTAAATAATTTTGAATTGTATTTATTTTCTATAAATATTATATGATATAAATCACGTTGACACATTTTAAATAATCGAAAGTTTTACTTGAGATTCCGTCTATTTTGCAAATCTATTTTATCAAAGTATTTTCTACGACTTAAAATAATGCACTGTTTATAGCTTACAAACTGAGTATGCGTGCATATTTTAAGATTAAAATTTATATCAATTTATTGTCGTTTATATGTATGCAAAATATTGAACCTCCTTCATAAAGTTTTTTTCGGCTTTATACATCAAAGTTGCATCATTCTTATGAATGATTCGCCAAACGAACTGAAGAAGAAAAAAAAAATCAATAAATAACATAAATATTCTTTTCATATGATTTTGTGAATTTAAAGGTGTAAAAGTCTAATATGAGTAATGTTTCAACATGATTTTTTTTTAGATATTCCAGAACACAGGCCGATTGTTCATGGCATTAAACCACGTTACAGAATTGGAGAATCTTTACGTGCTAACTGTACTTCCAAAAACTCAAAACCGGCTGCAAATCTCACATGGACAATTAACGATATTGCGGTATGTATAATCCCTATCATTTAGTTAACATATATAAGACACAATTCTTATCGTTCTTGATACTTGTTAAATTTATGCTTAAACAGATTGTTCTTTACATTTCATTTCATATACACGTTTATGCATTTATTTAGCCTGTTGCATGAAAAACAAAGTTTGCTAAGAAAATCTTATGTAAACGATGCTTATATCCGACACATAATCTGTTAACAAGAGATTTCATATTATTTGAGTCTTCTCAACAAGCTCACAATGTATGTAGTGGGAAAAGTATAAGCAATTTTCCATACAGAAAAGTACTGAAATTGGGTCTTATAATAAACCGACAGTTTGTGTATCTAAAATAGCCCCAAGCGATATTATCCTTCAAATTGGCTTGGCCAATATTGAATCTAACACAAAGATCAAAGTTGAGACCAAAAATATGGGCTCAGGCGGAATTTTCGTTGCAAAATCACAATTGCACTTCAGACTGAGAGTGTTAATTGGAAACTCAATCTAAATTTGAATTTGAATTTTCAAGTTTATCCAAAAACTTATACCTTTTCATGTAATATTCTGATTTAATAAATAATGAACCGGAAAATCATTAAAGATTAAGTTCATTGTTTCTGCCCGAAGAAAATATGGTTGGAAAGATATCCCTACAAAAACATCAATGTTGAAACCAAAATATCGCTTTGCTTTATGAAGCCCAATTAAAATCATCATCATCATTGTTATCATTGGGTATATTAATTAATAAAATATGTTGAATGTGTTTGTTGTGAATATAATATCCGAAAAATGGATGACCATTCTGATTTTATTCGATATCTCTAGTGCACTTGATTAGGTTTACTCCAGATGGGCGCAACAACAGCTGTTGAATTTATTAAATATCTATGCGAAAGGAAAATATGATGAATAATTGTCACCAAATACAGACAATTTATGCAGAAACAATAGCGAGATATGAAGAATAAATAATTGCTAATCATTTACCATTTCAATTTCATGGAATATTTTCATTTTACACATTTATCTTGGAAAAACTTCGTAATATATCGTTCCTTTCATTAAAAAAAGAATACTTTGAAAAATAATAAGAAAAGCCCAATTTTATCATAATTTTAACACAATTTATCAATAAACATAGAAGAACACAGACAAACATTTTTTCATCTAAATTATTCGCATTGTAAATATGTTGGGTGGTTGTGTGTATGTGTTACTAACACATTCTAAGTCGCGCGAATTTGGGTCGCAAGTGAGATTTGTATGGGAATTTTTGCGCGACTAAAATTCGTTTTTATTCACTATAGCGGGGGAACATCAGACAAAGGGCAAATTTCGGGGATGAGGATAGACAAACTGAAGTTTTCAGAACAAATAGTGTTGCGATCAAAATTCGTTTTTGGTCAGCAACCTATCCCCAAACAGAATGACCCCCGTAGATTATTAAAAAACAACATGTCTTCATTTTTTAACATCCGTAAGATGAACTTTTCCTCACTGAAAATCCAGCGCATACAATTTATACAATTTGTGTTACGAATTCATTACATTTTATATTAAAATAAAATCTTTTAATCAAAACAACTTATTCTCTAACTAAAGTAGTCCCATACTATGATATTCTCCTTGTAAACATGTAGAAGAAATACATTTTTGAAACCAAAATAAGATGAATTAGGCACGATATCTATTTCTCCGTTTGAAGTAAGCCGAAAATGACTTACAAATTATGCTCAAAATTGTATTTTTACTTCTGTGTAAGGAATTTTTTACAGATTTTAAAATGCATCTACATTTTCGGTTGAAGTAAAAATAAATTTAGCGAAAGTAGAAAATCAAAACCTAATTGTTTTTGCGAAATAATAATAGATTTATTCGAACTTCGAATGTCATAAAATGCCATTTCACATAGTTTTCCAAACAAAAGTGTAATTTTCTACCGAAAATATACGAATCATCTAGGGACCATACAAACACTATTGTTTGTCGAAAAAAAAATATGAGTTTCCTTTGGCAAAAATGTCGAACAACCCCTATTTTGGGTACTTTTTCATGCAAAAATGTCATTTTTAACAAAAAACCATCTAGGAACCGAACAAGCAATGGAACTGACTCTCCAATGTTCGAGGACCCATGGGTCACATTGTGCACATGGGTCAAATTAAATTGTGCACAATTTTTTCGCAAAAATATGAGTTTCATGTTGCGAAAATGCCGTGAAATGCATATTTTGGACACTTTTCATAAAAAATCATAATTTGCACTGGGTATATCTCCATTTAACGGATCTACTATGCGGTCATCATTCATGGCTGAAAATTTCATGGTTTCTATTCTTAAACTATCCCAACAATTCTGCATCATCAGATTTTTTTTGGTCTCGTTGGGAATGAGCTTTGGTATTACGTTTCACTACAAAGGAACTCATATTTTTTTGCGAAAAAAATGTAGGTCCTCGAATGTCGAAGAGTCGGTTCTATTGTTTGTTTGGTCCCCATATGGGATTTTTGGTGGAAAATTATACTTTTGTATGGGAAAGTATGTAAAATGGCATTTTATGACATTCGAAGTTCGAATAAAACTATTATTATTTCGTCAAAACAATTAGTTTCAAGTTTGAATTAGTTTTTGTTTCCTACTTTCGCCAAATTTATTTTTACTTTAACCGTAAATGGAGATCCTACAATTCAAAATCTGTGGAAAATTCCTTACACAGAAGTAAAAAGACAATTTTGAGTATAATTTGTAAATCATTTTCGGTTTACTTTAAACGGAGAAATACATATCGTGCCTAATTCATCTTATTTTGGTTTCAAAAATGTATTTCTTCTACATGTTTACAAGGAGAATATCATAGTATGGGACTACTTTAGTTAGAGAATAAGTTGTTTTGATTAAAAGATTTTATTTTAATATAAAATGTAATGAATTCGTAACACAAATTGTATAAATTGTATGCGCTGGATTTTCAGTGCGGAAAAGTTCATCTTACGGATGTTAAAAAATGAAGACATGTTGTTTAAAGAAATGTTGGCGCCCTCCGATAATTTTGGCATACAGTCTACATTTTTGGCGCCTCATTCGAGTGACATTTGCCCGGTTTGGCCGTATGGGTGCTTCGCTTCCGATGGTAGATCAGCAACGAACAATATAAACAACTTTGCGATAATTAGGTAACCATGACCAGTATAGATGATATTACAACTGGATTTGATTTATATAAGATGTAATCCAACCCAAAAGTTGTAAGACCTATAGAATTGAATATGTGCACCAAAAGATCAACATTTACTGAGACAAATGCTTTAGCAACATCAATATAAATTTAACCCGTTTGATTATGAGGTCTTAACTCACTCAAGGTTTGGAATGGTTGATTTTCCCCTTATAAAACCATGTTGACTTTAATCTATTGAATTTTTGATATTAAAATTCAAATGTTTTGCAATTATAGAAACAAAATCTTTGGAATTATATTTTGCAAAGCAACACCTCTGTAATTTTCTACGTTATTTCTTGATAACAAGATGTTTGTTCGTTGGGTTTTTGTACTATGAAACATTTCTTTGAGTATTCCAAAAAGACAAAAAAAACATAATTTTTAAACACCGAGATTCTTGACCATTTTCGGGACATTATTATTTATATAATAAATTGTAGGTAATATTGCAATGGAAGTACGTCTGCAATGTGAGACGAATAGGACGTTAAGTTAACATGTTTTATGAAAAAAAAAAATTCAATTCAATTAATAACCTCAGAAATAATTTCTAATATGTTGAATTTAAATTAAATAGTCCCATACAATTGGCCGTTCTGGCGTCAAAGCTTGTAAGACTTCAAGAGTTAAAACTCTTATTATATATTAGAGATGACTTATTAAGAGCATACTCCCAAGATGAGTAAATAAATATTTGAGATACTTATTATTATATATATTATATATACTCTTATTTCGTATTCGCACTTCAGTTCAACGCCAACCATGGAAAACAGAATGTTCCTAATAATGTAATAATTTAGTAATCGTCTTATGTTCTTTTCATTATTCTGCAGCCAAATCCGTTGTATGTTCGAACTTATCGTATCACGAGAGACCACAAAACCGATTTGGAATCTTCAATGATTGGCATACAATTTGTAATCACGCAGCAACATTTTCTCAACAACAAACTCAAGGTAAATAATCAACGATTTTTTTTACTATACATCACACTCGTCTTCGTAATTTAATTAAAATAAATTTCATCAGAATAGTTTCGAAAACAAAATCACTTGTTCATTTTAGTTAGTATTACATGGTGGCCAACTTTGAATAAGCTCTGAATTTCTTGTATGTTTTGTATAGAAAGCGGAAAAAGCAATACCTTAAGCACTTCTGAACTACATATATATTATTAAATTTGCTGTGACTTCTATTGTGAAGAACTTTTATGCTTAAATAGGGGGGGTATATGAAACTCAACCCATTCACCTCTCAACCCACCATTCAAAAATTTTTAATAAGAAATTCCCAAAATATTCTTCATTAATTTTGTGGAAATTTTGGTTTCTTTCTATCTTTGGAAATCAGGGATTTTCCCCCTTCTCAGACATATTTCGATGTTCAAATCGTTTTTAACAAAACCATGAAAAATGTCTATTCTACATAGTTTATAGAATAAATGTTCCAAAATAAGTTTCTTTATTTTACACTCGATACGATATCTTGTCTGTTTGTTTTCAGATACGATGCACGTCACAGATACACGACATTTATTCACAAAAAACGGAAAAGGTTATCGAAGAAGAAAGGACAAAGCAAATACATACATCTAGCAATAATGTAGTGCATCACAGTCCGTATGATCCCTACAATCCCTACAATTATGATATCTATGAGAGAAAGGATTCACACTTATCACACGTTAAAGGTAATTGGAATCAAATTCAAAATATGTGTAATTTTTAACACTTTGAGAGACTTTTTATTACTCTGATAAAACAAAAACTGGGGTAACCTTTTGTATTTAAAAATAGAATATGTAACATAAAGCCAAATATGTAATTTTTTCCCATTGGTTTATACTTAAAAAAATCTTTACCGTAAAATTAAAGGGTGTGAATAATTTCAAATAATCAGGAACAATAAAAAAACACGCTTATGTTATAATGCACGTAATGACACTTTGCTTATGGTTTGCGTCTATCACGTTCACCTGTTTATTCTTTTTATTGTTCACAAAGGAATCTGAACATATATTAAAAACAAGCCAAATAACGTGTAATTCTTTTACAAATACTCCTACCGATTACATTTACGGCAAAATAAATTTTATCGCATGACATACAGGTTCGTAAATAGATTTATGTGTGACGCGACGGTAGTTGATTTGATGGCTAATGCCGTGTTGACGTATGACAGTGATATAACTACTGAAAAATCCATTCGTCGCTTGTCCAAATAAATTATGTGCCAGCGTATGAAAAACATAAGTAAAAAAGAATTGCTTGTGTGCAAGTTTACCGGAAAAAACTTAGAGGCAACACAAATAATGTAAAATTAAGTTTTTTTTTTTTAAATAAAATGGAACGTTGTTACAACACCGTTTATCTTGGTTGAAGAAATTTACGAAAAAGTTGTGTTTAAGTCTAATATATTTACACCAATCACACGCATTATTACCATGTGACACGCGCCACGTCAATATTGAAAATATAGAAATAAACTTGCCAGGAGTTTCAGCACATAATACTTCACTGCTTCACGATGAGCACCGATAACATTCACATGTGCTTTTGTTAATGTGAACTAATATATCTTGCTATGGTTGAACAGTGCAAATAGCAATTTGAGAAATGCGAAGAAATCATCATTAGGAACAACTTGAGTCGACACAAAAAATGCTTCAATTCGATAAAATACATTTGATAAGATTTTTCTTTCTTCTTCTTCTTGTATTTTCCTATTTGACGGCTTTTGGCTAATGAACAAGGAAATAAAATAATTTTTATTGCATGAATTTTTTGCACACGTAAAGTGTGCAAAGGATAAAAAATTTGAATAATAATTTCACTGTATTTATTAGTGGTCTAGTAAATATTCAAAAATTTGAAATATGCACTTAAAAAATTTGAAAACAAATGTTTCTTTGACATAAAAATGGGCCTTTAACACAAAAAATGTATGTGGTCATATATTATATTTTTGAAATATGAGGAATAAAAAAAGATAAATTTCTGGAAGTGAAAATGTTTCTGATATTTTACAGAAAAACTATACTATATATAATATGGTCATACGTATCTTTTTCGATGTAAACATTGAAATAATTATTATCACGGATATCCTGACATACTAATCTTAAAATTCAGTCATTTATTTAATTTCTCGAGAATTAAAACACACAGATTATAAACAAGTGATGAAAACCATGGATGCGCGGAACTCGAAAAAAATTTATTCGCAATGCTAAAAAATTTATTCGTATGAATTCCGTATCAGAATTTTTCATTTTTTGTTGTAAAAATGATGTCAAATGGGCTATCCATTAAAAAAATTTAGAGTTGAAACCCCCATTCTCAGCCAATTAACCAATGAATGGAAAAACCAGTACATGATTCAGAGTACTGTTATCTATAGACAATTTTGATCATAAAAAATGGAATGGAATTCTTATTTTATTTTCATTATTATTTTTGTAGGAGATGTGGATTCATTAAGCGCTGGAAGTACGGCCCATTGCCTTCACATGAAATGTCTCATTATTTTAGCAACATTGCTATTTTATCGCATTGCAAACTGTGATCATCTGACAGACATGAGAACGTGATATGTTAATTGTCATGAACAAAAGCGCTAAATCAAGCCTCAGAAGAAACTTCAGCATTCAATATAAATAAAATTGCGTTACATTTTGTGCAGTATTTGTTTTCTTGCTATACAGACGAATACTCTATTTGCCGCTATTTGGAATATTATGTGGCTATAATATCACAATTGTTTTCCTCTTCTAATTTTGGAAAATATGTTTTTAAGTTATACAACCAAAAATAGAATATTAACTAAACATTTTTAGCAAAAATCAACACGCGGAAGAAAAATCATTAGGGTTTAATGCCTATCATATGTAAATATATACAATTATGCATAAATATTGTATATAAATTCGATAATATAGTCTAGAGGAAAAAATATCTTATTGAAGCACTGACTGTCATAGAATCAATACAATTTGAAATAAAAATGTCATGAGCATAGAAACCAATCATGATGTACTGAAATTAAAGAAATGATTATCTGGAATAAAGTTGTGGAATATTGAAATCATTTTTATATCGACATTTCTAATCTCTAAGGCCGAAGTTTAAATCGCCACATTTCCAATAGTAAAATTCTTCCTCTCGCCTAATCAATGCGAAAATAACATTAAATTGAAAAGTAACCGTTTTAATTTTATTTTTATTTTTAAGTTCAGTTAACAGTATGAATTCACACAATAAGATACATCATTCGTTGTCGAATGTGAAAATCTTCTACCTAGATATTTTCACTTCAAATTATAGGGTTTTTAGAACTGAATGAGAAGATTAAAAGAAATATAGATTGAAGAATCATAGGAAATAGCCATATAAACAGTAACACAATATGTAGAATAATAATACAGCGCAACAATTTTCGAATGACATCCATAGGACAAAACGGGATCTACCAAATATAAAATTTTGCAGTCAAGAGTTAGAAGAGTGATATATCTTCGTAGGAAAACAAATTATGAAAAGAGTTTTGTTATCGATGCTTCACTATTTTATTTTACAGATAAATAATTGAAATTGTTCTCCATTTGCCTTGAAAACGCCAAAAAAACGAATCTAGTACCTACTGCAAAACGTTAATTGTTTGGCGTTTTTGAGTAAAATATATCATAATATTCATCTTCGAATATTTTTTCTATTGGATATGGGAATGTTACACACAAAAAAAAATGACAACTGCCATCCTGCTAAAATATGACATTGTATGGAATCCGTTTGAATTCGAATATCATTTTGAAGTACCAAAAAACGTTTGGGGGATGTTCTTCTTTTTCATTGGGGCAATATATGTTTTCCCCAGTTTTTTTTGTCTCTCCCCCATCAAAGTAATAAATGTGACATAGTATTAGTTTGACAGCAAAACTTTTTCCCAATAAGTCTTTCCGCCATGCGCCCATATTTATAAAAACTTCCTTGTGGGGGATTAAAATACAACTTTGGTAAACATATATTGTCACCAATGAATATGATGAACATACCCCAAATGTTTTTTGTGTGTATTCCTTACAATTTTACATTTATCAGATTTCAATTTTTAGAAATGTCATATAAATGCTTTAATTTGACAATTGTCATTTTGTCATCAAAATTGTAAGGAATACATCAAAATGACATTTGAATTCAAATGGATTCCTAACAATGTCATTTTTTTTGGCGGGATTCCATATGAAAATTGTCAAATATTTTTTTTTTGATATATCATCGTGATATGGCAAGTTTAGGCTTCGAGGAACAAAAGAAATTCACGTATAAGAAATAAGGTATATTACATATGCATAAATTTTAAATGAGATAGGTCCAGTGTTGTCACGAAAAACCGTGTTGCACTGTGTAATATATAAAATATTCTTTAAGTGGTAAGTTTACAAGTAATGTGTCAAACAAAAACAGTCCTTATTATATCAATGATACAGACGAGAAGGCAAATTCTATGATCTTGCTGTTTACTGTATTGAGGAAGAACAAAACAGTAACTTTTCATTCATGCAAAATCTTTGCTGTTTCATTCTGAAAATCATAAACAATAACATTAAATGTAAACAAATAAAATCAAATAAACATCTTCCCTAATTACAAAATATAAAATGCATCTTTTATATTCATTACATCAAGCAGTGTTTCAAAATGCGGTTTTGATTATAGGTAAGGTACTTCATTATTTTGATGTAACAAAATCTATTTTTATTTTTAATGCGAACTTCTACATATTTAAATTCAAAAAATAAAAGCGATTAAATTTAAACGTCATGTATATATAGCGAAATAATATATGCATTGGCATTGTGTTTTGATGCACATTTTCAATTTCCACTGAAACTCGAAACAAATGAATGTTAAAATATCTATTCATTTATAATAATGCAGACCATGGACGTTATTATTAGGTAGTGAATGTCATCGTATTTGCGCTTATAACGGATATTTATTTTCGGAGAACGAAAAGCATTCGTTGGCATGAATTTGATCACTATCATTTTTTATTGTAATTCGACTATTTCGGGGTAACTGATGGTTTTTCGGAAATCAAATTCATCGGAATGGTGTTTTGTGTTGGTTATATTTGCATTTCAAACGACACTGTCCCTGTCGAATGTATGAATGTAATGAAACACTGGCTATAAATTCCATATATAATGAAATATTGGTAGACTCATTCATTGGCACGAATATTTTCACTTTTCAATTCAACAGATTTCAATTCAATTCCACAGTTATCGATGCTGTTATGATGGACGAGATTTGATTGATATTCGAATGGCATTTAATCGGGGCAATCTTCTAATGTGCAATAAACTCAATTTATATACTTCTTTGTAATGCAAAATTCAAATGAATTTCCTTTCGAACCAATGTCGCTCTTTTTTTCCACTAATGTTGAGTTTTTGAATGACTACATGCAAATTAAGTCAATGGAAAAGCCTCACGCGTTCTATTACTAACAATATATTCATATATTTCTTTTAGCAACTTTAGGTAAATAAAATGAAGTCTTCATCATTGCCGTCAGTGTTTGCAAACAAATATCAGCAGCAATATAGTTGAAAAATTTTGTCTCCATTGGGAAATTCAGCAACGTTCATATTACTTATTTATTCGTTGATGATAACAGCCAAAGTTAAAATAATAAAAATGATCTAGCATCATATTTTTGTCAAAATGTAGAGTTTTGGCTTATTCTTCTTTGCTTTCGTCTTTTGACTGGCCACATGAGAGTAAGTATCAAATATTATGATTTTGAAATACATGTATATTCTACTTCTTTCACACTTTTGGTATGTATATATGTATTATTTAATGAAAAAATCTTGTCTCTAAAACCCCGTGGAGGAGAGTTTGAAAGAAATACTACGATAAGTGCGTTAGGCAGCTGAACGACCAAAAACAAATTCAACTCATGAGTATATATGCTAATTTTTGTTTAGTCCAATTTCGTAAAACTTGTAACATTAGAATGGTTTGATACGAATCAAAATTAATCATCTGTGTGCTTTCTAAGATTCCTAAGGCTAAAAGAAAAGTAATAAATTCTCATTTGCCCATTTCAAAAATATGAAATCAAACACTTTATTAGGAAACGAGATGCTTTTATCTCAACACTGATAAAGTGGTTATGTACGACATTCTGACCTTTTGTTATAAAGTTTCTGTGCAGAAAAATTACCTGATATTTTTAAGCAGGTAGATTTCAATAATAATCACTAAATGGTGATTCATCTAACTTTTGTAACATAATTCGTCATTGCTATGATTCTTTTTCTAATTGAGTCAATCGTTTTTCGTATACATATAATATATTTGAAGCGTTGATTAAAATCAATTAGGAACAGAATATAATTGTATTCCCAATTGCACAAAACACGATCATTTGAAGATTAAAAAACCAACGATAATTACCTTTTTTCTGTAATAAAATCAAGTATCTGTACAGTGTACATTACATTAACTAAATGGTTTGTTGTTAAACACAGTAAACTGTTTTTCAGATATATCACAATACATCGTATCATATTATGTGATAGACTTATGTTTCATCTTACGAAATTAGTGAACCCACGTAGTAGAATCTGCAGAAAAAACTATAATGTACTTTTTTTTCTATAGATGGTTCATGTTAGATGGTTCCGTAAAAATGTATACATATGCGACATATATTTCATTCATTACATTTCTATTGGTGAGATGCAAAAGAACGTATGTCCATACAAATATAAATGAACATACGTTCTTTTGCATGTCTCCAATAGATTTTTGAATTTTCATTTTGAATCGTCCATAATGAAATAAGTTACAATTCTTACATAGTTGGTTCAAATATCTCAAAAGGAAAAGGTGCGAAAAGAGCAGTGGCAAAAACATTAATTTTGGATTCCAGAAATCGTCACAAGCCTACTTGCTATAAATATATCAGATGAAAATACAGGGTACACTCTGTCATTTGACAACAAAACTGTACTGCCATCGAAAGCGCATTCAATTACAAGATTTTTGACAAGTGAGATTGTGAAATCATATTTTTCAACTCAATTGTACCGTATAAAATCAGATGGATATGTTTAGAGCTATTCATTTTATAATGCATAGAGAAAAATGAACAAAACCAAGTTTTTCCTCGTTTTGTTAGTGTAGTACGTACCCTGTGGATAAAAGTATAGATACCATTCATACAAATATTTAAGGGAAAACAATATCTCTCAGAAAATAAAATAAAATAAAATAAAATAAAATAAAATAAAAGGAAAGATAATTCAAGTTTTTCTAAACTTAAACTTTTATAGTATTTCCAATATGATTTCAAATTTGTTTTGCCGTGGAAACATATTCGTATCCAAGCATTTTTATGATGACCATGTATGATATGTTTTATTTACTATGGACTACAAAAATCTGATTTCAAATACGTCGATTTCATATGTTATTCAGTGTTGGTTTACAACATTGAAAATGATACGCTGATAGTGAACTGAATGAAATAAAACTTATTTCAAACCACTGTGTTGCTTTTGTAATATGAATTCCGCTGATGTTGAATGCTGATGATAACACATATGACACTGAATAGATTTCAATGAAGCTCGTCACTCTCTTGAACGTCAACAAGGTGCTTTATTTGTTTCAAGTATGAAAATTGGCGTGAATGATGAGAATGAGCCGCATAATGGGGTTCAATCTGTAATTAAAATCAGTAATAAGAGCCTTGCATAATACTTACTTGAATATGTGCATATTTGGCAACATTTAAATGTACAGTAAATATATGTTGTATTTTTTAAAAATAGAAACATTAAATCATCAAATCATTAAATTTTTTTAGGAAGTATACATTTTATTCTATGTTCAATATAAAACAATTCATTTTTTCATAATGTCAAGTTGTCAATCTTATATCTATTGTTTAATGATTATTTCTATGCCTTTATCGCATTGGATGCGTGTCCATGTTATATATAAGAATGGGTTTAATGCGTTTGTTTTGAAAATAATTGCTAATATATAGTTGAATCAAATCTGTTGCACGTTGTTTCATATCCTTGATTCCCATTCAAAAGGCGTATTCTCATTAAACATGATTGTTACTACCGGTAAACAAGCAATTTACATACCGTTGCTCACATTTAATATCCAAATGTTAGTAGAAAAAACAAACAAAATTCCATTTACAAAATTATATTTTTATCATGATTCAGTGCCAGTCTGTCATTTTGTTCAATCGTTTAATATCGGTTATTTGACATAGAAATTATTGAATGTCACTCTACAGTGGTTGAATGATTTTCCATTTCAGCTAAGGGAAAATACAAATATAATCTTATAATTACAATAGTATTCAAATTGAAGGAAAATTGTTTTTTGCCTCTTTAATAACTACACATTATGTTTATGTGTATTTTATAGTTTTCAAAATTTTCATGAATCTGATTCATAATTACTGATATATTTATTTATATGCTATGAACAGAAAAATACTGAATTTCGTGTGCGACAAATTTCATTTTATTTGCCAAAATAACATTCTTATTACTATTTTTCTCTGTATTTTTGTTTTGGAAAATCGGAATCTAAGAATGTATTGATTGAAAACAAAATTGTATCCTTTCTCTTGTGTTTATACTTCAATGATTCCGAGTTTTAACTAAATGAATCAATCGTATTGATTTTTCGTATTGGCAAATTTGTATGATTGTTTCCACTTTTGTATACTATTTTTAGTAGTAGACAATGAACACACACATACATACATACGCGTATGTGAAGCAACATTGTACTGAGCTGAGTTTTCCCCTCTAAAATGTCTACACGATTTGTTTAATGACAATAGATGAAAATTCGAACTATCAGCGAAATCATTCAAATTAATGTATACATATATATATATATATATATATATATAAGTATTTGCGTATGTGTTTGAATATTTTTTCTTTTTCTTGGATGAGCATTTTCTCTCTCGAACACACAATAATATTCATCAATTTGGTACGGTCACCAAACAAATACTGATTATATTATTCTGTAGAAGCGCGAATGCATGTATC
Source organism: Resseliella maxima (assembly GCA_029041755.1). Lineage (NCBI taxonomy): Eukaryota > Metazoa > Arthropoda > Insecta > Diptera > Cecidomyiidae > Resseliella > Resseliella maxima. The sequence goes on along the minus strand of JAQOWM010000441.1, from coordinate 2,317 downwards.
TCAACTGATATTGCTTGCTTTCGGAGAGCAATATGAAAACTCGCGTTTGAAATTCAAAAGAGGGGTTCTTGAAGTATCAAACACATTCGTTATTAAAGTACTTGAACTGCATTTCACAACGTCGAATAGGAGCATAAACCCTCAATAGCAGCATCGCAATATAAACAGTATATAGATGTTCCTTTTAAATGGTTTACATATATTCAATCCTTGTCCATGTGCACTATCTCGTTCGGGATTGTCAGGCGCCAATATGACGCCAAATGAATTTTGCCGAACAGTGGTTCAACTTAATATACCCGGCGAATTATTTCGATAAAATACTGTGAAGATGCAGATGACTCAGAGACAAGGAAACGAAGGGATATACACTACAACCAAAACGGAAATTCAATGACAACTGCAAAAATGTTACAAAAAAAAACGACTAGAGATGAAAAAGTGGTTTATAGTGTTTGCCTAAAATATTATATAGAAGCATGTAGAGATAGATATTTGGAATGTCTGCTCCCTTTCTCTCTCTATGTGGCAAATGACACAAATAAAAATAAAACTTTTTTGCAAACATTTAACCAATTACGAAAAATGAGGAAACTTAACACTTAGAAGTTTTTTCAAATATAATAAAAGTGGTGCTGTTTAATTCGATATATTGATCAAGAAAAAAGAAACTCCATATATGCCAAATATATATATGGAGACAAAATCACTCAATTTTGATAGGATCAAACGTCTGAATTATAAAAAAAATTAAGTAAAAGTACGTTTAGTTTGTCACACATTATGATTATAGTTGTGATTCAAAATTATAGCACAATTCGCGAGCATTAAAATCATTTAATATAAAGTAAAAGAGCGATATAATCAAGTAATTTATGATATCTAACTTTGTGTTTTATAGCCATTATTCAAAACAAGAAACAAACACCCTGTTTTACTACGTGATGAATCATGTGATGACTAATGCAATAAGCAATCGAATGGAAGAATGAAAATCGATAACTCGATGTATACAAATCAGAGATTCTTTCTGTTTAGTCAACTTGCAAATAAAAATTAACAGTAAACAATTTCATCACATCGATAAATAGTATGAGAATCTTCAAATTATAATCGCACAGTTTGAGATTGCACGTAATGCAAAAATGAAATCGGTAATTTGAGAATGTCAGACGAGGAAGAACGACAAATAATGAGCCCTATTGGTGTTTTTAAAGAAATTGGTAAAGACGCGGTTTAATCGGTATCTCATGTTCAATTTCAATCATTCACAGTGACTTTCTTTTATATTATTTTTGTCGAGTTTTGAGCGAAATTAAATTTCGTTAGCGAGCTTGGTGTCATTGTGCGTAATATTCTGTACATTTTCTATTAATAGGTGACTAGACAAAGCTATTTTCGAAAATTATATTACCCGATAAAAATCTTATATCTTTTATCTTATATATGCATTAGGTAGCCAAATTTTTTAAAATTAAATTTTAATTTATTCATAGATGTCTTTCATTTCAAGGAAATATGTCAATCTTAATAAGAACGGATGTATTTTTTCAACTTTAAGTGCCTTCAAATCATTTAATAGAATCGAAAAAATTTGCGCAATATTCACTTTTTCGAAAAAGATAACTCAGAATAGAATATTTGTCAATGATTCAACGTTTTTTGTTATTACTAGTATATTTAATTTCTTTTTATTCGAAACACGCACAAAACTCAACAGAAATGCACGTAATAGACTTTCTAATATTATTTCCGTTACAAATTTGCTAACAAATTTAATACTGTTAATCAATATTACATTAGTACAATATCAGCTACGTTAGATTTCGGATTAGTTAAACCCTTCAATGTATGCCCGCCACTGTTATATGATGTAAGAATTGAATATAAATATGCTATAAATAATACTCTACGTAATACGAATGGGTTACGAATAATATTACTTGGAATATCACATTATATTATATTGTTCAACTTTCTTTTTTAAGTACTTATTACTTTTTTTTGTTCTTGTAGTCATGTTTAGAGTCGATACGACACGATTATTGTTAGTTTTATAGAAATTGTTGTACAATGTTATTCTTTGGATATTTTTATCAAAAAGTGGTTAATATAATCTGATATAAAAAGGCGAATCAAAAATACTCTTATGTTGTTTTTAACCCAATTTCAATTATTAGCCTAATTTCAATTTAAAACGTCATGAAAATGATAATGTTCAAATGTGATGATTTTCATATGTAACAAGAACTTTTAACAAATCAAATGAAACATTATTATTATTACTGCACCAAACAGCGTTTCTTCGCCAAAGGTG
>JAQOWM010000471.1:0-15774 GCA_029041755.1 Resseliella maxima | reverse complement strand
TATATACATACGACTTCAATGCATAAAACTTAAAATAATGAATTAAAACTAGCATTTGATTTGTAGTGTGTAGCGTTGAATTTAGAGAAAACAAAAGTGATATAATTCGAATATTTTGTTCTGGGTGCAAATATTATCTAATTAAATTCATATGCTTGGTTTGTATTTGATACGATTATTAATTCTAAACGGGTAATTATTTAAGTCTCTTAATAGTTAAAATAGAGAAAAGGAAGGCGTTAAAAACGATTCAAATGACATAATGCAAACGATTACTACCGGATCTGTGATGAATGTGCATGTCAATAAAACATAACAAAATGATTGATTGTACTAAATTGATTGTATTAAAAAGAAAAAAACTTCCGACTTAAGATTTGTTCTTTGTTTTTATCTTTGAACCGAATTTATATTATCGAATATTTTTGAATTGATTTTAACGAAAGTCAATTGACTATATTTTTTCCTTTGAAACAAATAACAATTTACAAATTTGTCAATACAAAATAGTTAAAACTAGAATGTTTTTTTTTTATTTGTTTTGGTGATGAGAAAAAACGTCATAAAATTGTGTAAAATAATTTATGGCTACATTTTCAATATTCAAACGTTCGATCTATACGACTGTTTATTTTTTTTGCACAAATCATTTTCTTTTTTTCAGTGCATTAGCATTGATCGGTAATTTTTACACAAAAAATTCATGCATGATTGCATTTACTCAATCATTTTGAATAATATCAATGAAAATACTTGAGCAAAAATGAGTAGAACGGCAACGGTAATTCCTGATGTGGCAATAATTGCAGCGTGTTGCCGAATAAAATCTGTGGTTACATTTCGGCATCCATTCGCGTACAATGTCAATGGTGATGGAGCATCGATGCATGGTTTACGTTGACCTCCGTATGCTTCTTGACAACAACTTTCTGGAACATTGCCATACCTTAAGGGGAAACAACAAAAAGCAAATGAAAATAAATATTGTATAAATTTTCTGCAAATATTCTGCAAATATTGCAAATGAATTGAATGATCACTAAACATTTCAAATATTTAAAATATGCTGTATAGTTCTGAATCTAGCAAATATTCCATAAATATTTAAATATCGCGTAAATATTCTAAACTGTACTGAATATATATATTCATAAAGAGTTCTAATCCCTTAGGCCATACCAATCTCTGTATGAATCAATGCCGCAGCATTTTAAACGTGTTTGTGTTTCATCCCATGCCAATGTGATTGCTCGACGATTTCCATACTGTGGTATCGATGACCACATTTCTTGGCGCATTGTTTGCACAACCTTCTCTCGGAATACAAAGCCCAATATTCCACCGACTAGCATCACAACGAATATCAAAAATGTAAAAACAAAATACTGTGGAACAGAAGAAAATATGAAAATTTTATTTAAAGAATCTTTTTTTTTTCTCATAATTTTTGAAAAAAACTATTGAACGAAAAAAAAAAAAAATTGGAAATTTTCGAAGAAAAAAAATTGAAACCAAAAAAATTTGAAATGAAAAAAATCCAAGAACAAAATTAAAAATGGAAAACAAACAAATTGAAGAAAAATTGCTGAAAATCGGGAGAAAAAAGTGCAATTCAAACTTACAAACAGCAATAGACTTTTCACTTCGCGTGCAGCTCCATAGCATCCAAAGAATGAAATCAGGCAAATAATTGCGGCTGCACCTATAAGAACATAAACAGTTCCAGAGAATAGATTCGTTCCGAGTAAATCATTCATATAACTGCGATCAGCCAATATCCATATGCCAATTCCCAAAAGCACTGAAGCGCCAATCTGAAATGCCATAAATTCAAAAAAAAAAAAAAAAAAAATGATTAATGTAATTGAATAATCACAGATCGAATTAAAATTTTAAATAAAAACACTTACAAAAATGACAAAATTGGCAGCAAACAGACAGTATTTAGCGCATAGACCGCAACCGTTGACATCACCACCCATTCCCATTTTATTCTAAAACAAACGAAAAATGTTTTAAATCACACAACCGATTAATACTCAATTAAAGTTGACAAATCGAAACAAAAATAGATAAAATTATGTCTGATTAAAACAATCAGATGGAGAGAAAGAAAAAAAGTATATTTTTACAAGTGTGTAATGGGTTTGATTGTCTTCGTTGGGCCGTTCAAACAGATGCTTCAACATTGGAATCAGAATTTAAAATGACTGATGTGATTTTGTTTCACTGTTGTTTTACACGTTTAATTTATGTGCCCACCACACCGCAACATTCAAATACAAGATGTGCGAATATTAATTATATTTACACCAAGTGTTAATGGTTCGTGTTAAGGATTTTTCTTTGTATTAATCATATGATGATACAAAGAAAAAAAAAGAAAAAAATAACAGAATGGAATATTGTGAATTTTGTGAATGACGAATTGAGTTGTTGAGATTATTTAGATTTGTCGGTAACTATACAGCTAAACAATAACATTTATTATTCGCCAATTCGATAATACGATTGTGACCAATTCGTTTGTTACAATAATATGTACTTTGTATTGATCTAAGTAAATGCTATTTGCGTATAAATTGTCATTGACGAACACAAGCTATATTTATTTGTTGTCATTTTTCTTTTTTTTTTTTTTCTTTTTTTTTTGTGTGTATCGTGTGATTTTTGTTTCGCTGGTCGTCGACACTTTTATGCTCGAAGTAATTCAAATAATAGATGAAACAATCCAATTGAATTTGATTGGTGTCAGCTTTATCACTGTGACTAAATCCATTTTAGAATTTTCTCGATTTCCTTCTAACAAATTTACCATCATTCCGGTTTCAGTTATTTCAATTTACACTTTTCGTAAACAGACAGCAATGAATAATACTGAATATTCATCGAAATTTGTAAGAATATTGCAATCTGTGTGTTTCAATGTCAATTAGGAAGACAATAAAAAAAAGGTATTATTTTCCAAGCGAATGTTAAAATAAATATTTACCACAAATTAGCCGGTTGAAAAAAAGAGGAATAACAAGCGAGAGTAAGAGAAATAGGAAGAAAAAAATGAATAAAAGAATCAGAATACTCATTTCATTTATTTTATCATTGTCACTGCGAATTTTCGTCTTTGTGCAACAAGTTTATTTGTTGCCTTGTTTTAACCCGTAATTGTGTATTGTTATTTCAAGTTAATCTTAAAATTAACTTAACCTTTGACGCAAAATTCGTTATTTATCATTTCGATGGTCGGATTTTTTACAAGCGTTTTTTTGAATTAAAAATTGTTCAATGTAATAAACAAACTGGATCACATCATGAAAAATATGAATCACACTGAGCTATAATTAAAAAAAAAAAAAAAAAAATAATTGCTAAATCAAAGAAAATTAGCGAAAAGAAGCAAGGAAAAAAAATCGAGAACATTTTTTTTTTTTTGAAATTATTTCCAAAGAAATGAATTAGCATGCAAATTCGTTGGAATAACGAAAAATGCATCATAAAACTTTATGACATGAGCCGTATTATTCATTCATTCATTCAGAAAGAGTTAAGTATCTTTGCGACATATGTGCTGATTTTGTAAAATCGATATTCAATTAAATGAAGAAAATAAAAATAAAGAGATCTGATTTATTGCAGTGACCGAATAGAGGACAGGAATTCGATCGCATTTGTGATGATGTGATTCAAACAAATGTAACCTTGAATGTTAAAATAATTTATTGGATTTTTTTTTTTTTTTCATTAAGATAGACAGACAGCTTTGTTTTAGAGCATTCTTATCTAATTTATGTCGTTGTATTTGTATATGGTTTAAACAAAATAATGTGTTTTTTTTTTCGTGTGTCAGTTGATCAATACAACATGATTGATTTGTGCTACCTAATCTGTTGACAAATGTATATTTTACTTGTCGCGTCAGAAATGAATCAGCACAAAAAAAAAAAACCATTCAGTTTGTTGTAATATTTGTAATCGAAATATTTGAATTTAAAGAAATATTGACGAATGGCTATTTTGCAACGGTTAAACATACACAAGAGATGAGTAAAAGAAAAAAATACAGAGATTTCAACTTCGAATTGATTGTACAAATATAAATCACAAAAGGCAATTTAAATGAGCAGTTTTTTTTTTGTTAGCTTCAACATGCTAAAAACTAAAATTCATTTGACTCAACAATGAAGTTGTAACTTACAACGGTCAATTGATTACAGGTGACAATTTATCACTGACAAAAAAGCTACGTAACATTTTCTATGTATATTTTTATCAACGAATTGAGTAAACAACGGAAATAATACAAAAATCATCTAATAAATGGAATATTCTTCAGGCCAAAATTGTTTCGTTTGGCAATGAAGTTCGTCTTGAGCTGAAAATGGACTTGATGAAAATGGAAGTATTTTGATGTAATTTGACATTAATTAATGTATAAAAATAATGATGGCCCTAATCAATGCATGAATGAGGGAAAATGACACATCAATTCATTTCATCATGATACAGATGGTTCCGAGCATGTTTGAATAAAATCGCAAAACAACAATTTTTAATTATATAAACAGTGACAATGAAATACTTATGCAATCATTTCTACGCGCAATACAAAACATCAATTTCACAAGGCAAATTCAAATGATTTCTCTTCAACAACCATCATCGCATTATGTTTGAGTAGTTTTCAGTTTGCGTTTAAGTAGCGGAAAAAATACACGCATACACATAAACACGAGATAATATAGGTATGTATGTGTATGTGTGCGTGTGTGTTTTTTTTTTCCACTGTTAATGTTCGCTCAACAAGAAACGTGCTTCAATTTTGAGTGAATTGATTGCATTTCTGCACACATAATATTACCCAATCGGCCTCTTTGTCTGCTCAACACAAAATTAAGATATTTATGTTCAGATGCATTAACTTAACTGATCATATCTGATTGGCGTGCTCCGCCTCGGCCGAGGTGATCAATTCTCATTTTATCTAGCGATTTTTTATATTCTGCAGTGTTAATGTTGTTATTGTCTGTTTGCACTTGCACGAATATATGATTTACGCCTTAATATTGCACACAAAAATTTCATATTCTATACTCACTACCGATGATCGTTATCATACATCGTACGTGAGTGGATTTTAATGGAAAAAATTATTCTGAAATTATTTTCTTGGAAGAAGAAGAAAAAAAAAAGATTATACATCATTTTCTCTCTTGTGATTCAGAGAAAAAAAAAGTGAATATTTTTGTCATGAAGTAAATTATTTAACTCATTCGTTGGCTCACTTCTTTTTCTCTCTGTTTTGCTATTTTTTTTTTTTTTTTTTTTGTTTTCCTTTCTTTCTTTATCGTTACATATAAAAACAGTGATTTTTCAAGGTCAATCATTTGTTTTGCTGCTTGAATTCAATATGAAGAAAGAAAAAAAAGAAAAAAAAACCGTAAATTGTGTGGCTCACATTACTATGTGATGTAATGATTAAATGGGTCATCTATAAAACAGTGTGTATACAACAAATCTTCGTCATTTATAGAGGTAGCATAAATGACGATGATTTGTTGTTGTTTTCTTTTTATTGTTTGCTATTTACTTTTCGTAAACAAAACGCACTAATTTCGTATTGGAGGTTAAGTTTGTTTGTCATTTCAATTAAATTGAAATTAAAATGGGATTTACTTGTGTATACTGTGTATGTTGGTGCAAAATTTGCTAATTATAAATTGCAAATAAACATTATTCGATTGATTTTGATGTGGTTTTCCGTTTGATTATTTGAAAAAAAAAAGAAAGAAAAAAAAACAAAATTCGAAAACATTCAATGCCCGAACAGAAAATGAACCTCGTAAATCAACAAAACTTGATGCCATAGTTGAGAATTTAAATAGAATTTTTTGCACTGTGTATGTTTTACCTTGAATTGACCGGTTTTCCGATTCAATACAAAACAATTAATTGAGATACTTTTCACAATTACATTGATTGTAAAATACTTTATTACGCATTTAAGTTCAAGTTTATCGGTTATTTGTAACGTTGGCTAACATACAAACTTAATATTTACTGAACTGAAACATTTTTAAGAATATTGTAAACATGAAATTCAATTTAATCGAAGCAAGTCAATTTGGCTTGGTATTAATAAAATAGAGCGTGTTGTTGTTTTTTTTTTTTTTTTTTTTTTTTTTTTTTTTTGAAATCATGTACAAATTGAAGCGAAATAATCTCAAATCTCACTTGTGTTTACAAAGTGTTATTTTCAAATGACATATGCAGATAGGTATATCTATATCATCCCATCGCCAGTGTCATTTACAAAAAAGACTAGCATTCAGACATCCTCTCACTTTAGCAAATTCTCAACAAAGCGAATTCTTGGTGAATTTTCTCCATTGAATTCATAGTCAGTCAATTCTCAGCCAGTCATTTCTCAGCCTTTAAAATACGTTCATATATCATACTTTATCATTTCAATAGCAAAACAAAGAAAAAAAAACAAAAATTCCATGAATTAGAATAAAATCGTGACGTTTGATCTATTCATATGTGAAATCAACTGATATTTGTTCAAATTGAAATCATATGATATTTTCTTAAATTGAAATCATATAATTTTCAGATCAGAATTTCATACAACAATAACATACTAAATGAATATTAACAAAATGCTTCAATGTCGTGAGAATGAATGCATTCATTAGATTTCCGATTCACAATTGTAAATGTATGTAAACTTGATCCCAATACAAATATACAAAAATGATCGGCTGGGAAATATAGTAAAAAAAAAAAATTTTTTTTTCTTTTTCAACTAATTGCTTGTATTCAATTGTTTTTGTTGTATTTTTTTTTTTTAATGGACGCACGCGAGATAAATAAATCTTTTTATTCCGGTTTATCATGTGGATTACGCCCTTTTATCGAATTTATAAAACATTTCATTGCCATATTTGCTACTACGACAATTACGCAATTAGCCCTATCTAGCTACCGAATATGTCTAAAGTCTTTACAATTCATGAATAGTCGTAACTAAACACACATTTGTTTAGTACTAAATACGAATAGCAAACATCCTAATAGGCACATTAACCGTCCAGAAATGCAATAATTTAATGATGAAAAAGAAGAAAAAAAAAAACAACTTCTCATCTTAAATTGTCGAGATATTTCACATATTCTGTAGATAATTGTATAGTATTTAATGATGCATTAAATATCAGATTAGAGAAACGATGACAATATATAATTTACACATAAAATGTGCTCAGATTTCTTGGAAGCGCGCGAAATGATTCATACAAAAACTTGTGAATCGGCTTCTTAAATGAATTATTTCAAACATTGGTTAATTATATAGTGTGTGTGTGTGTGTGTGTGTGTGTGTGTGTGCCAGTGATGTGGTTAAAAGTGTGATTGAACGAATGCGCAATATTAAAAGAGATTAATTACATCTAAAGCGAATGGAAGGACGTGTCTTATTCATTGTTACTCATAAAAATTAATCACATATGATTCGTGATTAATATATGTATATATAGTTTTTAAGCGGAAGATTTTAAAGAAAACGAAAAAAAAAAAAAAAAAATATTTTATTATGAAACAGGTGAGATGGAGACGAGAGAAACCAGAATTTTAATCAAAACCGTTTTGAAGTTTCTTAAAATAAAATCGATGGTATTTCAATAAAATAACAAAATCCAAATCCTGTTTCGAACAATTCATTTTGGGCTGGTCATGCCACTGAACTACAAACGATTGTTGTTATTTATATTCGTTTCGGCAAAGCAACGAAATAAAGAAGAAGAAGAAGAAGAAGAAGACGATGAAAAAAATGATTCTTTTTAGAATGTCAGGCTGATGATAATCCATTTTTATTTTATCGTTAAAAGAGTGGAATGGCCGTTGTAATACTTCAATTCATATCAATTGAAATCAAAATAAATCAATTGTAAAATTACATTCTATTTATTGCGACAATATCAAGCGAGAACCAGTTAAACAATCTCGCATGCGTTGTTGTTTTTTTTTTTTTTTTTTTTTTTTTGGTGGAAAAGGTCATAGACCGCCTACCAGCAAGTTCATGTACATTGTGCAAGCAATAAAGGTGACGGTAAATATAATTTACTTTTCATGCATACATCATATCGCATAGTGCATATTCTAAACATGAAATTTGATTGCGACAAATGCAAACTATAGCAAAATATAGTCAATAACACTAGTCAACAAATGAAAAAGGAAAAAAAAAAAAAAATCAACTCGAACGGACCACGACCGATTTCCGACTTAATATAGGGAATCGTTCTAATCTATTCATACAAACCAAATCAAATTTTAGTGGTTTTTCGAGATTTGCCACAAAAACGGAAAATAGTTTTTCACACTTTTTGTGGTTTTGGTTATCAATTCCGACAAACTAAAAGAGATTAATTTGGATTTTTTTTTTTTTTAAATCAATGTCACAATTTGGAACTTTCGATAAAGAAAATGAATTGATAGAAAATGATATACATATATCCTGTATTCACAAGTTGTTTTAAGTACAGGTCATTGCTCTTGTGTGGAAATTTGTGTTGACTAGTGTAATGAATGCTCAAATCGATTCAAACATATCCCTTTATTACTTGATTATTTCCCACTGAGGTGACATTGCATTTTCAATGAATTATTTGTATATAAATCGTTCTCAAACGACTATTGTTTTTTTTTTCTCAAAAATAAATAGAATGACCAGTGACATTTTAGTTAATTACGCCAAATGCAGAAAATAAAAAAAAAGCATCCGATAAAATCTTGTTCAAATAATTATTTGTCAGTACCTGACTTCGAACGTAGCTTTGAATAATTTGAAGAGACATAAACAGAAGCATTTTATCATGTATTTATTATTAATGCATGAAACATACGCGCATATAATGTTTACATTGATTTATTCTTACTATTTGAAATGAATGTGTCAGTCAACGATTGCATGGAAATGTAGCAAAATTTATGTTTATCATAGGAATGTGTTGCTCATTCATGATTTATATAAAATGAAATTACTTTGATTCAAATAGCTCACGATCATCGGTAATTCATGAAATCATTTGAAAATATGTGCATTTTTTTTTTTTCAGACGATGATCAGAAATGATTGACATTTGTTCAGTATTCAGTACACGATTTAATTGACGCTTGTAAAGTGATGAATCGATCGATTAACTATAAGTCGAATGTTTTGTATTCGGTGTTCAAACAACTGAATCAACCAATAACAATGTGTAATTAAGCTAATCTGATTGAATCGATTCCATAAAATGGAAACCTTCTGCATAACAAATCATCAAATTAAATTAAATTAACGAATTGTATGATGATTAATGTAAGCTCACTAAAAATAAATATCATATTAAGTAGCATCAGAATTGTGATTTCATAAATATGCATTACAAATACTAAACGTAAAAAAGTTACATTATAAAGAAATCGCAATGAAAACAACGGTTCGACACCATACTGTTACTGAGAAGCACAATTTAGGGGAAACTGTAAATACTTCTGGAATGTATTTCCAAATCCATAGTTGTTAATAGCGTTTTCAATTGCATTCTAAGAATAGCATCTATTTTTTGCCAATAAAATTGCCATTAAAACTGTTAAAGTCAAGATTGAGATTTGTCTGTGATTGAGATTTGTATGTGATTGAAAAATTTGTAGGCAATATATAAATTGATATCTACACTGTTTTTGTTTAATGATAAAGAAACACACTGTGCAAGCATTTGTTTTGAAATGTTAAAGTCGAAAACGTGACGTTCATGGTGTACCAACAAAAATCAGTAATCAGATGTCCGTCTCCTTCTCGCTCTCGCTCTCTCTCTCTCGCTCTCTCTCTCTCTCTCTCGCTCTCTCTCTCTCTCTCGCTCTCTCTCTCTCTCTCGCTCTCTCTCTCTCTCTCTCTCTCTTTATTTTATTTTATTTATCGCTTAATTTGTTTCTCTTTCAATGTTTTGCTACACAACTCATCGCATCTGTTTTGTATTTCTGCATAAAATATTTTGCGTTGACTAAGCTTGCTGTTGCATTGTATTTTGGTGTTTGCACTCTCGACAAAGCCGCCAATACTTTATTTCGCAACTTAAACACATTTATTTTATACGAAAAAAAAAAAATGAAGATAAAAATTCTTAGACTCACTTTTTATTATTTCAAAAATTGGTTAAATTGAAATTTTCAACTGAACTGTGTTGTGCGCCTTTTTCACAATTTTATATTTATTTATTTAAATGCAACGAGTTTTTGAACCACGAGAAAAACAGAGAGTTTTTTTTTTTCATTAAAACATACACCCAACGAATAAATAAATAAAATGACGGAAAAAAAAACAAATTGTAGTTGTGAATCACTCACGATGTAAACATATACTGATGTTGGAAGCAACAAAAACGATCGATCTGACCTGCCGAGACATATTACACATACAAATACCGCGATACAATAAAGCACAGCAACAAATCGCAATACGCAGCCCAAATGAAAGCGAAACAAAAAGTGATGCATGTGTAGCCAGAATTATAGAGATGGAGAGAGAAAGAGAGACAGAGAGGCAACGAAAAACAACAAGGTGTGCGTTTGTGCGAAATTCAACTCTGTCCGATAGCGATATCGTATAAGTTGAAACCCCAACATCAAACATAAAAATATTAATAAATGCCTTTTTCTATCGTAATAATAACAAGTTACATTTTTTTTTTAAGAAGATGATGATAATGGAAACAATAAATACAATTCTTTCGAATGAACAATGCATACCATACAATGACATAGTATACAGTTGATGAATTTGGTCGATTGAAATGTGTTGTTCAGGTGTTTATTTTCATGTGTATTTTTATTTCTTTTACATTCAAATCGAAGCAAATGAATATGATAGTTTGTTTCCTAATTGAACTGAAAAAAAAAAGAAACTCTTTTGTAATAAAATGTAAACAAATTACTTGAGACATAATTTGATAGTAGACTCTGTCAATTAGTTACTCCAAATGATTACTTGAACAATTTTGTTGTTGTTAAAAGGTCATTTTATTCAATACATTTAAAACGAAAAAAAAAAAAAAAAAAAAAAAACAACAAAACTAAATAATATTTTCATCGCAAAAATCATTTTAAATTGCTTGAAGCTCTTGAGGTACGACAGAGCTAATAAATATCAAAATTTCAAAGACAATACAGCAAAGTATTTTGCGCGCGCTTATAAGACGACGGCACATAACAATCTAAAAAAAACCTTGTGGTTTGAATGTGAAACAAAAACTGGCCCACCACTTAATACTTAATATTGTCGTTGTAGTCGTAAACGTAGTCGTAGTCGTTGTCGTTTTCATCGTCATTATTGTTGTTGTTTTCGCCGTCGTCTATCGTTGCTTTGGCCGCCTGTGAATAAATTCTGCACGAAACCACCGCTGCACACTACACGCATTCATGTTATACAGCCTATTTGGTTAGTTTTGTTTCGGTGTTTTTTTTTTCTTCTGTATTCTGCTGTTTACAATATTGGTCGATTCAAACGCAAACCATACGTATATTCGACATCAAAAACAAACCAGCTATCTGTACCTATTCGATGTTATGCATGTTTCTGGTGCATTAAATGTGTATGTTGTTTCGATTCGGCGACAAACCGCCGTTGTATTACCGAAAGTCATTTTCGATGTTTTTTTTTTCTTCGTCTGATTCAATGCAACATTTCAGAAAATGCATTTGCTTTCGCTTTTATTCGATTCACGTTTTCTTGCAGAAAATGTGAGATTTTTTTTTCTTTTCGATTTCAAGCGATTGTTGGTCATTTTTAAATTGAACATTTATAAATAGAAATGATTGAAAAAAAATTAATCTTTTAAAGAAGAAACATCATCTTTAAAAGCAAATCAGATTTTGAAATAAATAATAATTAATGATCAATATTAATATCGTTTAATACACATTCAACGATATTAATATTGATCACAAAACAAAAAAAAAACGTATCATGTTCATGTTAAATAAATTAAATACGAATTGAATTGCTAGATGGCGCTATACAATCTCCGAAAATATGACACTTTTCGTACTATTGACAACTATTGTCAGTAATTTATGTTCTGTCATCATTTTCAGTCAATTTGCTTAAAATAAATAAATCCATCGGCTTCTAGAAAAATTTATAAAACAAATTTTATTATTTTTTCTGTATCATTATCTACAGTGAGACTATTCAGAGATAGATATACACTTTAATTTTAATATTCAATTTTGAAGAAATACATTGAATTGAGGAAAACAAAAATCCATTTCATTAAAACGTTCATTAGATAAACACCACGTAATAGCTTCATTTGCTGGGAGTATTAGTTCTTTACGAATTTCACAATGACAGACGTGTCGGTATGGTATAAAAATTTGCCAATTTTTACCAAATATTGGCTCTCACTAACAGTTGGTACCAGTTTATTGGCACGATTTGGACTTTTGGCTGGTGAATGGCTGTATTTAGCACCATATTTTGTTTATTACAAATTTCATTTTTGGCGTTTGATAACATGGTATGTACTTGAATAGATAGTATATCAAAATTATTTACGATCAATTTTGAAGATAACATTTTATAACCAGATGTTTTTTTTTTTTCATTCTAATTTCAGCATATTTTACTATCCACTAAATCCATCCACAGGATTCCATTTTATGTTGAATTGTTATTTCCTGTATAATTACTCACTTCGATTGGAGACTGATCAATTTAAATCAAGCCCAGGAGATTATCTCTTTTTACTCATGTTTAACTGGGCTTGTTGTGTGCTCATCGGTCTATTTTTCAGCTTACCGGTAAGGAAAATATTTTGAGTTTTTGAATTCAGTTAAAGGATTCCTTTATCAAATTAATTCTGATGACAGGTGCATTTGAATGATTGATTATCTGAAAGAAATAAATTTCAATTCATTCTGAGTGGACATTTTTTTTTTTTTGTATCAAAATGATAAATTCAAACATTTTTTTATGAATGAAGAATGATTTTATCCAATTTTGAATTAAATACACCAATAAATTTAGCTTTTCACTTCAAAACGATTTAATGAAAAATGTTTTCTCGTTAATTTTTTTTCAGTTGTTGATGGATCCATTGATTTTATCAGTGTTGTACATTTGGTGTCAACTAAACAAAGATGTAATTGTTAACTTTTGGTTTGGTACACGATTTAAGGCCATGTATTTGCCATGGGTTTTGTTGGGATTCAATTTGATTTTATCAAGTGGCAGCACATATTCACTGGTTGGAATTTTGGTTGGACATTTGTACTATTTCTTAAAAATTAAATATCCACAAGAATTGGGCGGTCCATCATACTTAACCACACCAGCAATCATGTAAGTTTCAATATTTGTTGAAAAACAAAAAATGGTTGAAAGCATTTCCATGGAAATATTTATTTAATTATGAATAATAATGTGTTACATATTTACAGTAAATCCTATTTCCCCGATGTGAGAGGTGGTGTACATGGTTTTGGATTTCCACCGCAAAATCAACAAACAAATCAACCGGCTGGTAACAATCAAAACAGATTTTTCGGTGGACAAAATTGGGGAAGAGGTCAACGCCTTGGACGTGATTAAACCAAATATCTCAGATTGACATTTTTTTTCGTAACAGCAAAAAAAATTATACGATTGTTAAATTAAGATTAATATTACTATAACTGTGTAACTATTTCGCAATTCCTGATCAAATGATTTTGAATTTTTCTTTTTTTTTTTTTTTTGTTTTTTTCTTTTTTGAAATAGGTTATGGTTTCACAAAGCAACTTTTAGTATGAAAGTGAATTTACTCTGAATTTTCTATTTGGAATATTACTTTATTTAAATTCATTACTTCATTTGTGACTAATTGATAATACGAATACATCATTAAATTTACACTTTCTTTCACTCATTGTCGTTAATAATATCAAATGAGGTTTTGTGAACATAGTTATGTTTATTTTTCAAAAGATGTGAGCGATGTAATGTAAAATGTAATAAAACCGGTAATTACACTCAAGTTTTGATTTTTAATTTACAATGAAAATAGATGATATTGTTGTCGTCGTTTATGTGAAAGTTTTCTAGGTAAAGCCGTTCATAACTTCAGTTTAAGACTAGCTCTCAAACAAGCTTCTAAGCTGAAACGATGTTGAAATGGGAATTTAAAT
Organism: Resseliella maxima; assembly: GCA_029041755.1. Classification (NCBI taxonomy): domain Eukaryota; kingdom Metazoa; phylum Arthropoda; class Insecta; order Diptera; family Cecidomyiidae; genus Resseliella; species Resseliella maxima. Next base: position 1,569 of record JAQOWM010000471.1, on the reverse strand, counting down.
GAATTGAAATATATAATATCCATGTTAATACACGTATGAATAAATGAAGTGATAAAATGTGCAAAGCAATAATGTTGCTTTGAAATTTGATGTGGAATTGTTGCTATATGTGAAATATCTTATGCGCATGAACCGATACAAACACAACTAGGCAAATGTAAATTACGTCACTTTTCTCCGTTTCTCGTTCAGAGTATAATTGATATTTGTGAAGTTTACATATTCAACGATCGATTAATGTACTATGGCATAAATCGTTTGGCGTTACATTGCAAGCGATCTCTACCATTTATATACTGAATTGCACATACACCGGTTACGGAATGCAACCGACAAATCGTAATTTTTGCCATTTCCGTTGGTATAGTCAGTATAGCATTGATAAATCGCATAGGTGCCGAGAACGAAAATTTCTTTTCTGCACTGATTGCAAAATGGATAATACACTCACACTCGTCAAATGCAATTTGGTTGTCATTACGAAATTCAAACATCGGTTGTTCCAAATACAATATTTCAAAGGCACACCAATTTTTATTGCAATTCTCGATTGCTTTTCGAATATATGAATATTAAAATCGAAAATATGAATTATTGTTTTCAGTCGAAGATTCCACCTTCATCATTTCTTCAAAATATTCTCCTTTTAGCTCGATACACCGAGTCCAACGATTTTCTAACTTTTTTATACCTTCCGAATAATACCGATAAATCGTCCGAATAATACGATTTATCGAGCTGGTGAAAAAAGCTGATCAGTTTCCCATTAGACTTTTTCATTTGATCCAAATCGTTTTCGTCAAAATAATTCCAGTATTTGTCTAGGTTTTTGTACATTTGTTTCATGTAAATATATTTATTTGGTATTGATTCGTTAACATAAGTATGTAATAAAAATGCTCTTTTTGTTCATAACAATAATATTTGTTCACATTGAATGTGTTGAATTGACACGTCGCCAATAATAAATAAAATTGAATATAAATATAATCGTAAACGTTCATTGTATTATATACGATAGAATGTTATTTGTTAAAAAAAGACACTGAACAATGGTAAAACGATAGATATCAATTGTGTTCTTTATAAAGTTTTTCGAGTACTGAACATAGTCGATAAATTGGTAAACCGATAACTGTATAAAAGTCACCATTAATACGTTCAACAAGTATTGCACCAATTTCTTGAATACCATAAGATCCTGCTTTGTCTCTGGAAAAATCAACAATATCATTTATTATTTTTTTGATCCATTGTTTACTGTTTTCTATTTATTATTTATGATTTAATCAAAATGAAACAATTTGTAATATAATCCATACACTTACAGTGGTTCGCCCGTATCAACATATGCTTTGATTTGTTCTGGACTGCTATTAGCAAATTGAACTTCAGTGATTTCAGTGAATTTTTCTATGTGATTGCCATATTTTATTGCGACGCCCGTATACACTACATTTGTATTGCCATTTAGCCTGAATCAAAAATGATCAAACACATATGAAAATATTTTCCGACACAAAATACATTATTTAAAATGCTTACTCGTTGAGTGTTTCAATGGCTTCT
>JAQOWM010000594.1:0-167824 GCA_029041755.1 Resseliella maxima | reverse complement strand
TTCCGCGCAACATTTTCAACGCACTGAACATTTACGCTCTAATGACGAAAATAAAATTGAATTTTTGTGAAACAAAATGTGAAAAAAAAAAATAAAAGTATTTTACTTGAAGTGTATAAATAACAAAAACATTTAATCAACCATAAAATGGTTGTAGCCAGATGCAAGCAGACCTTACAAAAACATATTTTTATAGTTTACACCCACAGCCAAAATTGATTCTTGCTTTTCTTTGGCATATGCCAACTTTTCAGACAGATAATAACAATAATTGACAACAATTCGGCACAAGAAAATCACTTGAGAAAATCTCTCATGTTTATGCCAATAATGATAATAATAGCACAAAAAAGGAAAGAAAAAAAAAATGAAAAACAAAAAAATCGAAAGATCACAAAGTCAGAATTAATTCTGAGCGGTAATTTTTGTAATGAGTTTGCACAATATCTATTCAAGAGTATTTTTACGGATGAATGAACGATTTTGCAGACGCAAAAGACCAAACACAAGAAATGCGCGTCAAAAGGCAAAAATGGCGTTGATTTCATGATAAGAGTCAAAAGCATTGCAATTTAAGATGAATTTTTTTTTTCTTGGTTTCGCAGCAAATTCCCGGGTCTTTATGTCTATCGTTCGGTTTTTTCTTTCTCACTTTGAATTGTTCGTTTTTGTTATTCAAGTAAACGACATGAATATGTAGAAGTTGAATCCAATTATTACGCAGCCAGTTCGACTAATGCCAGAATGTTGACGTTCGGCAATGAAACCACAAGTAGAAAAACAGCCTAACCACAATTGCACAACAAATCCTAACATATGTGTTTATTCTTCAGTTAAAGTCACCACACAGTCGTTTACAAATGTACGAAAATCAGTGAAAAGCATATAGGCATATGAATGCATGTGGCGGGTAAAGGGAAATTGCATAACGTAAATGACAATTGTAATGATGATGCAAATGTTAATACTGTTGCTGAGCTGAAGAGATGCAAACAAACATGATACTTAAAGTTCAGAGCATGTATTTCTATTAGGATTTAATTATTCATGGGACATAGGAACGAAGCAATGTTGTTGTGTTGTTGAGATGGCTGTATGATGTGAAATGAGAGACAACGATTGGTGGCTTGAATGAGATGCCAAGTTTTACATCATCTTTTCGTGTTCTTTTTTTTTCTCATATTATTAAAGCATTCAAGATGCGTATATTTATTTATCTAAATACATACCGTGGGTGCGCTTTGCTTGATTCATTTATATTTGTGCAACAAATATGAGCACTTTTTAAATATTTACGCTTCGCGCGATTCGATTACACAGATTTATGTTGTATATTTGAATGCTCGTTGGTTGAGTGGTTTGATATGATGGCAGCAAAAACGAAGCACCACCAACAAAAAAAAAAAAAAAAAAAACGACAACAACAACAACAACAAAAATATCTCACACATGCAAACATGTTGGATTTGTGATCAAAGTCAGCAGTAGATTCATTTTCATTTTCATTTCGCTCCCTTTTCTGTCCTCATTTTATAGTGACATGCATATCTTCATGTCTCATCTCGTGTTAAATGAGAGAGGAGTTTTTCTTCGTTTGAGGCTTGCTATTCAACATTTTTATGAGGCGTTGTTGTTGGCTTTTTTTTTTTGGAGAAATTGTTGCAAACGCTCTCACTTTTTCTGTGCCAGATGGAAAACGGCAATTATTCGACTTTGTTGACAGCTGAAATCCTTCGCTCAAATGTCAACTTGACACAATACTTTTTTTCGCCGTCAACAATCTGACGATGATTTTTCTTGTTCTTTTTTTTCCATCCGACTTTATATATCTCTCCCTCTTCGTTGCCATTTTGGATTAAAAAAAAGCCCAAGGACAAAGGATACCATGGTAAATAGGTAAATAAATTTTGTGCACGAATCAAGTCACCATGTGTGAATAGGAACACATTTTTCGATAGTCTTCGTTCAACAATTTCAGAGCGTCTATGTCGTGTTCATGGCAATAGCAAAAAAATAAACTATTAGCCTCATTCACACGTTCTGCTGATTTACTAAACTTTTAGTCAATCATTTATTTTGCTGACTCAAAATTTTCATGTCACTAACAACAATAACAATAACAACAACAACAACAACAACAACAACAACAACAACAACGAGAAGGAATATATATATTTATGCTTCAAACTGTCTGCACACAATAAGAATGGGAGAAGAAAGCGCAAGCACCATTGGTGCAGATCTCAAGTGCTACCAATAGTTTCAGTTTATGGGAAATATTTCTGGTGTTGTCTGCAGTAGGATAAATGGCTTCGTCACACACACACACATACACACATAAAGGGGGAGAGAAACTCACACTCATACTCAATTTAAATTCAAAGTGTATGCAGTTGAATGGCGAGCAAATGTGAATGAGATACTCCAAACAGGGATCACATAAATTTTCAACAAGAGAAGTAATCGAGTGCAAATCGTTAAAAATAGAGAAATTCCGATATAAAATATGAAATGCATTCGAAAATCGTAAAAAAACACACAGAAATTATAATGTAGATAGAAAACGAATTGAAAGTAAAAAAGAGAAACCAAAACCATAACGGCACTGTGATAAATCGAACTTATTGGAATTCAAATAAAATTCACAAAATGAATTTTTATTGCTTGAAAATCGAATCGAATGCAATCGTTCTTTTATTTAATGTTTTTCACTAAAAGAATGAAAAGGCGAGAGCATAAATGGTAGACCGAGAGTCTGTCGGTGAATATGCGAAATGCGGTATGTTTTTCCTTGAAAATGCAATATGCAAATAAAACTGATATCACAACCAATATGACCAACGTAGTGCAGTCGCAATTTTACCACTTAAATATTCAACCATACATACTAAATACCAGAGGTGCACCGGTTCACCATTTTAACACTGTGAATATTCGTTTCAATAGCATCCAACCATCTTTTTATGGAAAAACTCTTGACTTTGTTGATTTTATATTTGAAAAAAGACAATTTTAGAGCAACTGTGCTACTGAGCAGATAACGACCATAAAACTCTTTCATAATTGCGTAATGAATTGAACATCAAATGAAATCAAATTGAAAATCCAATTAGTCACAAATAAACTAGAGAAATTCGATTATCTCTATATAATACAACTTATGAGAAAGTTCGAAAGGAAAAAAAAGACAAATTGTGAATTATGAGCAGCATTAACCTGGTCAAAATATCAAATATTTCATCGCTCCCAAAATAAATCATCTTTTAACGACGAACAGAATATTAATGGTTAAAACTCTCCGCTTGTTGTGATGTCTCAATCGACATTTTTCAAAGACGATAATTTTTTATGTAAATGTTTCAAGTGTTGACAATGTTTGGTCGACATGCTTGAAAATCGATTTGAAACGAGTGTTTTGCTGGTAGTTCGAATGAAAAATTGATAATAATAAGAACATCAAAGTGCGCTCGTTGACAGATATGTTACATGTTACAATGTGAAAAAAAATGCAATGAAAATTAATAACAACCAGAAATTCTCATCGTTAAATGTGAAAAGAGAAGAAATGGAAAATTCGAAGGAAAAACCCGAAGTGTGTACAATATTTGATCGAAAATAATGCGTTCATATGAAATATTTGATGTGGTAATTTAGTCATACATAAAAGGCGTTTAAAATGTTGATTATGATTGAACATCGTCATTAGCAAAAACTATAAAAACAAAAAATGTATAATTTATGGCTGGTCTGTTGGTTTGTATTTTGATCAAATCAAGGCACCTACGCTTCGCTTGAATTCTCCGAGCACTTCACAGCCAACTAATTTCGCTTGAGAGTTGTTAATAGCTACATAAAAACATTGAAATATCTAGTGTCATTGGGAAGCATAAGAGAGTTTTGCGTAAGTGCGCACAAACACATACAGAAAGATGTGTATTTTCATGGCACAGACACCAACACCAGAAAAAAAAAACCGACACAAAATGTAAACATGCTGCTAATATAAGTGTTTGAAATACCCATCGAAAAATTCTAATGCTGAGAATATGACGAAATGAAGCAAGAAAAAATACGTTGAGAAAAATTCAAGCAGAAAATGATAGAAAACAAAAACAATCGTCGGAAAAAAGGGCAGTGTGTAGTATAATAAAAGGAGGAGTAAATGTGGTTAATGTGGTGTTTGTGAAAGAGTTAAATAACGCTGTGACGGAGACGGGAGAGAGAAGAGAAAAAAAAAAAATAAAATTTGAAAGATAAATAAGTGGCGTACGACCAACGTGTTGTAATAATTTTTATTTTCACAGCGCCAGATTTCACGCAGCATTGGGAAAAGACAGAAACAAAGCCACGACGATATCGCCTTTTAATTTATGACATTTGTAGCGCGGACAACCGTAACAATGGAAAGGCAAAACAAAAAAAAAAAAGGAAAACTCAAAACACAACACGAATGAGGTACTGAATAAAATAAAAATTAAAGAAGAAAAAAAAAGAAAAAACGGAAAAATCAGACACATAAGAACAGTTTATGCGTTATTTTCACGCTTGCGACTTAAATAGTCAGAGTCATAAGCCTAAAGGCCACACAAAGATAAAAATAAAACTATGAACGCAAATAATTTTCACTCGAGGTTTGTTTTTTTTTTCCACCTCGTTCACTCGTTTGCTTGCTTCATGCCACACATTTTGTGTGCAGTGAATGCGAGTTTTACACGGCTAATTAAATTTGAACCGAATCAGCTGACGATGCAATGTGAATACAAAAGAAGACCGATTGCGTTGAATAAAGTGGTGCATTATTGTGAACATGGATTTTATTTTATCGGTTTAGTCTGAGCTGAGATTCAGACCCATGTTGATCTAAAATGCTGAAGAATTTTAAATTGATTTCCGAATGATATCACGTTCCCTCATCAGATTTACACTTCTCATATGAGTTCATTTTACCCTTCATTTGTGGACTTTATGCCGGCAATAAAAATTGAAATTAATTTTTTCCCTTGCCGACCACACACATACACACAGACACACATACACGCGCCCATACAGCCATCAAGGAACAAGAGACAAATAAAAAAAATCGTGCTCTGATTTGCTAATTCCGTACGGCGTACGTGCAGTTTTGTTATAACGGTGTGCCACTCGCGACACTTTAATAAACCATGATGAGGCGAACACCATGATGAACTCGATGGTTGTCAGCACTAATTAGGCGCGTCTACTGATTAAAAGAGCGACATTTGCCACCGGCAATACATAATCTCATGCAGTGAAAAAAAAAAGAAATAATTTTACTGAATTCATTTCACCGTCGTCATCGCCACCACATGACGGCAATTCTTACTTCCTCTCTCTCTCTCTCTCTCTCTCTCTCTCTCTCTCTTTCTCTTTCTCTTTCTCTTTCTCTTTCTCTTTCTCTTTCTCTCTTCCTCTCTTCCCCTCTTTCAAACATTGTTTTGTCACCCATTCAATTTCACTTTCGTCGAAACTTTATATTTTTCGTTTTCTTTTTCTTCTTTCGCATATCGAAATTAATGAGTGCAAAAGTAAATGGAATGGAAACCGAAAGTAAAAGAGATTTGCAACTAGTCCTAACAATCAGTCGTTTTGTACACGTTTCGACTAATAAATTAATTATGAATTAAGCAAACAACATTAATTCAATTTTGTATGCCATTTGATGGCGGAGAGCCTCGCTCTTTCCTCGTCTTCATTTATAAAGAATAAACTTTCTTGTCGGAATAGAATTTGTCTATTTTCGAGCGGTGCCGTCAGTATCAAAGAAGATGTGTTAAATTAATGAAAAAGAGAAGAGATTTTTGTTAGTTAGAGCTTCTCTGTTGCTTGATAAACGTGACACAGGTAATGAGATATATTGGCTAAATGATAGTGTCATGCTGTTTGGTGTGATTTTGTTCGCGCTGAAAATGTGTCAACACTCATTATATTTTCAATTTATCTCGTTCATCGCCCCAAAACTGTCAATGTTTCGTTGTGTTGTGTTTCAGCGTATCAACACAAGTTTATATTCCGCTACATTACATGCTTTTGATAGATATCAAATTAAATCTAATCTAATCGTGGAAAATAAACGAAAAACCAACTATCTATTTCCTGTTGTCATTGTCTTTGATCGTTCAAATGGGAAAATTTGGAATACGGAGAAAATAGGTGATTAACGTGCTATTGAATGAAATTAGTGAAAAGAAACTGATTTTGTTGAATTATAGATGCCATGAGAGCAAATCTATCCAACATTCGATACCCTGCGGTCATTTGGCTTATGTTTCTCGGCTTGTTTTACATGCAATTGAGACTCGTTGTAAATCTATGCCATTGGCATGTGATTAGTATTTTGTGCTTGTGCTTGTATTTATGTTTGACAACATTCTTAGTTAATTTTGATTCGTCATTCATTTACTCCTTTTCATTCAGATATCAAAATAACTAAAAACATCACGCATCTGAATATACCAAAATACAAGACAAGATGATATCAATTTGTTTTTAGTAATTAAGGCAAATGGATTCGGTTTATATGCAGTCAAAATTTACAATGATGAATCTGATCCCGTGACATTAATAAATTTTCCCTCAAATTGTATCATTCGTCTTGGACATATCGTTTGTTTGGATATGTCAATTGACCCAAAACTTAATTCATCTAATTTAAATGTAGCGACACACATTAACAACCAAAATACATTTCTATATTAAAATAACATGCATTCTTTTCACTTTCTCTCTCTCTCTCTCTCTCTCTCTATTTTTTCCATTTTATTTTTAGATTTTTTTTTAAATGTGAAATTCCGTGTAAATCCACTATTTTATTACATCGACCAATAAAGAAAAAATGACTAGCAACCAAATTGTGAACGAAAAATTTCCAAACAGACAGAAAAATTGACGTGGCTTTTTCCACTATTGTAGTCGAATACACAATTAACATTTTTGTGTGACAAGTTTTTCTCTCAAATACTTTGTGCTCCATTGTTATTGTCGCAGCAAAGTAAATGTGTATGTTCGATGTGCACGTTTCTATCGGTTGGGCTGAACTTTTCTCGTTTCCTTGTTGGTGTTCAACACTCTTTCTCTCTCTCTCTCTCTCTCTCTCTCTCTCTCTCTCTCTCTCTCTCTTCTCTCTCTCTCTCTCTCTCTCTCTCTTCCTTCTTCCTTTTACAGTCTCTTTCACTATCTCTATATGTTCACTTTGTGTGCATTAAATGAATGGTGCTGTTGCCATTGTTATTTATAGCTCATGATAATCATAAACAAAAAGCAGAAAATATTTAGTTTTTGTCATGGGATCAAGTGGAATGCACGTTCCGTGTAAATTCATTGGGGGTTTTATCTTTCTTTCTTTATTTCTCTCTCTCTCTCTCTTTTTTTCCTTTTATTTGTCTCTTACTTTCTTTTACTCGTCGCTCTCTCGTTTTTAAAGTTGGTCGCTCCATGTTGAGATATTTGGTGCATATTTGCCAGTTTTGTACAAACTGGCGCTATGCGCTCAATTATGGTTTGATTACCTGAGTTTAAGCCACAGAATCGTTTACATAGATGAATATATGGTATTCAGTAAGTTTGACAAGCGAAAAAGCATATCCTAAGAATTTTGAAATAAGACCAAGTAGTTCGTGAAATTTAAAAGAATGCTAATTTCTGAATTGTAACAACCAGCAAAAGAATGAGAGAGATAGAGATAGAGAGAGAGAGAGAGAGAGAGAGAGAGAGAGAGAGAGAGAGAGAGAGATAAATAGTGAAAGAAAAGAAAACGATGAGAAAAGTTTTAATTACTTTCAAATAGTTGTAGTGATGATAGAAATAGGCGAATAAAAAAAAATATTCCCAACAAAATGAAACCGATGATTGTGCTGCTATCCTTTGTCTCTTTTATCATTTTTTTTTTCATTTCACTAAAAGTTATGTTTTCATATTTTCGTATCTCTTTGTATATAATTTCAGGCGTATCAAGTGCATTCGTTCATCAGAGCCCCAAAGATGGTTACAACACATTCGACGACACAAGCACCGATTTTCCATCACATAATTCAATTTCGGGACCGAAATGGCATGAACCATATTTCGATAATAGTGTTGCAAACAATGTAACCGCATTGGTTGGCAAATCGGCATATTTAAGCTGTAAAGTACGCAATTTGGGAAATAAGACAGTAAGTAATTATATGCTTTTGACATATTTTAAAAAAATAAATTGCACCCAATGGAAATCCATTTTAAAATCCGGTTTCGAATTACAATTAATTGGCTGATCTGATAAGATATAGGAAAATTATTGAAAAACGAATTTACACTAATTATGATTAAATAAAATTTAAAACATGCCAAAAAAAAAAATTGTGTGTGGTGCAATCCATGAAGTTCAACTGAAATTGCATATGTTTCACAATTTTAACATGCATTTTGTGGTGCAAGTGAGTTATTTTGTCGTTGTTGTTAATGTTGATTACATTTAATAGCTTGGTGTGTATGTGTGCATATGTTAGCGGACAGGAAAATCCAATTTTAATTAATCACTCGACTTTTATCCACACGGACAAAAAACAGGAGAGAGAGAGAGATAGAGAGTAAGAGAGAGCGAGAGAGCGTGTGAATGAGGAAGAAAATAAGAACGGAAGGGAGAGATACACATAGAATTATGACATACCAACTTGAGAACTCATTTATTTAAATCATATTATTATGAAAGCTATAAATTTATTTATTTCGGATAATTTGAACGACGACAAATATGCAACCTGAACAATTAATCATCATTGATACACATGGGCACGTGCCATATGCACACATATACACTCATACATGCACATACATGACATGTCAAATCCACCTGCAGATAAACAGTATTTTTCGCTTTCGAACTGAAATGACACACGCACCGGGTTTAATTTTCTTGTAATTTGTTTGCGTTGTCAGACACAAAGCGCCAGCAAAACTGTAAATATGCGAATATTTCTCGGTAATAAATGGGGAACGAACGACGAAACAAAAAAAAAACGAGAGAGAGTGAGAGAGAGAGAGAGAGGAAGAGAGAGAGAGAGTGGGGGGGGGGGGGCGAATTCAACACTTTAACCGACAACAATATATACGGTTAGCTTGTTTGGTTATTTTAATAAAATGGGGATATGAAGTTACGATAGCATGGCCAGAAATGCGCCCAGCATTCGAGATAAATATTTATGCAATTACATGAATGACATAGTTTTCTGTGGTCGACCTCACATCAAAATCATGAATAATGGTTAAACTGTATTTTTCCAATGAAAACTAACAATGTTCATTGCGGTGTTGACGATAAATAAATGTTTATCTTTCATTGTATACAAACGGAAAAAAGTGAGACCGCTATTTCATTCGGTTAACACTTTGTTGTTGTTGTTGATTTTTTTTTTTTTTTTTTTTTTTTTTGCTTTATATCTATTTTACCTGCTTGCGATGGTTTTCGCGCACATATTTTCTGACCTAAGTTTTCAGTAATTCGACGCTGATAGCCATTTTCATGATACAAACATGCAATGTGGTCTTTTTTTCCGGAATTTATCCAATGCATGGGTTTTAAATGTGGGTTGGATAGAACAAAATGCATTTCAAATAACTTTGTCATTAACAGACAGTATTTCAATTTTGATTTTTAAATTAAATTCCCATTCATTTTGATTTCCAACATTAAAATTCGTATTATCGATCATTTACATATTTCATTTCACTCAATGCTTTCATTATCAACGCATCATATAATTAACAGTGATTTTTCTTTTGTTTCTCATTTGATTTTTAAAAAGGTATCGTTTATACGTCATCGTGATATCCACATTTTGACAGTTGGCACATACACTTATACCACAGATCAACGATTTCAGACAGCATACCATCGTGATTTAAACGAATGGACGTTACAAATCAAATGGGCACAGAAACGAGATGCCGGAATATATGAATGTATGTAATTACCCATCGTAAAATGAACTATTTTTTAATAAATTGAAATGAAATTGTATTAATTTAAATGATATTTTATTCATTTTTTTTGTTACATTCAATGCAAGGCCAAATATCGACCATACCAATTAAAAGCTTTTCGGTGCGGTTAAATGTTGTTGGTAAGTAACAATATTTTATATAATAGATTACAATTTTCTAATTTATTAGTGAATCTACGATTCGACACATTTTCATGTGGATTTTCAGCCATTTCCATCGATATCATTCGATGGCTAAATAATACAAAGATGGATATCAATTTAATTCAACAGTGAAATGAATTGATTTTAAAATGAGACTAATTTAATTACCGGCTCTTAAATAAGCGCTGAAAATGAATTGTGTGCTTGCGTACACTGTACGCCGTACAGGTCACGTAGGTGATTTAGAGAAATTGCAATTAAAACTTGCACTGCAACAATATTCTTTTCATTTGTCTCGCTTGATTTTTTTTTCTTATCTTTTTAATTTTTTTCATTTTTTTTTTTCTCAGTGTAATTTCATTTTTTCACTTTATTTTTACTTTTTTTTAATTTTTTTTTTCTTTCAAATTTCTTCATTTTTCTTTTAATAATTGCAATAATTCTTTTTAGATCCAACAATTGATAATTTGAACGAGAATATATTGAATTTATCGTACAATGATCAGCAAATTGATGTCGATGATATAAATAGCATCGAAAGCCATAGGTGCTGTGAAGGTATATACGCGGGTAGCAGCAACAATGATCATCCGTATGAACGTGAGGAGCATTTAGCAATTATGTTTAATGAGTTTTCCTATAAATTAACATTGTTGCAAGCGAATAAGCGTGTAATTTGGAAACGTGTAATGTGATGCAACTATAAGAGTCCATGAGTCTATGACTATTAGTGGATAGCAATTGTGAGTGAGAATGCTGAATTTGAGTGATTGTGGTGGCAATAATTGCACAATTGGTGTGTTGTTGCACAACAACGTTTCGTTCATCAAATAATGTTGCAAAAATGCAACACACACACACACAGTCTCTCTCTCGCTCGATACTGAGTAAACAGTCTAATAATTACCAACAAGCGGTTTCCACCTTCATCCCCACAACCTTTCCATCGAAAATGGAATGATAAAAAAAAAAAACTAGTAACCACCATCACCCAAAACCTACGGCTAACTGTGCAATTACCTATGTTTTCTCTCAACTAAATGCATGCGCGCTTAATTCCCTTACTCTTTGTCTCACAATAAAAAATTTAATGCAACAAATTATCCGTGTTTGCCATGGTAACTTTTACATTACAAATTTCGAAATGGTTGGTGCTAACGTGCTATCAGGCCAATGCTAGTTCGACTATACAGTGTATTGTGTTCGTAAATTAACGCACATCCATCGAGCCACAGACATGCAATATTAACTTAAATTGCACACAATGCACACTCGGCCATCACTATTAGCTAAATTACGAATAATGGATTTCAGTTTTAAGCATGTTTGCTGTGCAACTCTCCTGTAAATATTTCGATATGTGGCAATGGACTTGTCTGTGCATTTGATGAGCTCCACCTTTAACCACATTAATGGCAACCAAACTCGATGGAAAAACGCTCTGCTTTTCAGCGTGTTTCATTTCCATTCAACAATTCATTGGCAGTCGCTGAAACTTTGCTTTGTTTGAATTTCATTTATTATTTACAATGCTAATAGAACTTGGTTTATTTTTATTTAAAATTCAAAAAAATAAAAAAATAAAAACGGAACTTTAATGTTGAACATAAATGATTCTAGTGAATTATTTTCAAACTAGCGTACCATATATGTGATGAATCAAACATGGTGAAAAAACAGTTGAATCAAATATAATTCACTTGTTCTTGCATCAAAACTAGCCAATTTTTGGTGAAATCACTCAATTCGATCGACGGGATGTCTGCAAGTCAAATGAATGGATTTAATTAAATTTTGAAACTTATCAAATGTTTGAAATAATTCCATTTTTGGTTATATCAATGGAAAATATATCAATTTCAAAGTTTGACGCAATTCACAAAGTTTCTATTAGATTTTCATTGAATTTCTCTACGTATTTGTTTTATGTTTTCCATGAGTTTGCACAACGGTGACTGATATTTTTCACCATGTCATTTCGGCAGTTTGAAAAGATCCATATGTGAACAAATCAATATTTTCAATAGAATATGTGTATTTTATTTTGGATATATTTTATCGTTTCACATTTTATTTTGGCATCAATAAAATGGAATATTTTGTGTTTGCTTAGCACACGAATGCCCTTTTCGCTGTTCAATGAATTGTAAATTAGTTATATGCAATCAGCCAGATGACACACAGATGAACAATTTTCAAATCCATACTCCGATCAGCTATTGTTGATTACTTATATAAGCAATCGAATTTATTTGGTATTGGAAATACAGTGTATTATCAATGCTCGCAAATTAACCTATTTTGCTTTTGATACAATTTCATCCACAGACGAATTGTTTTCAGTTTGACGAGGTGTAAAAACTTTCCATCTATTCGCATTGTCACATTCATTTCAAGGCTATTTTTAGAAACTTCAGGGTAAATCTTTCACAGAAATATTTATCAGTGGCTCTTCTTAAAAGCCAATTCACACAATCCGTTCTTCTTCAAGTCAATTCAACTGATGTTCAAGAACTGGAAATAGGAACAGTGTTGGGTTAAGACTCTTTTTCCATTTGAAATGGTAACTATCTATGGTTACGATTAATTCATTGCCACTCAAGTCATAGATTCCATTGATTTGATCCATAGATTGGATGAAATCAAACAAAATGACTCAATAGCTTCAAAGCTTATTGATGAATCTATCATGAAATGGATTCAAGCATGTCTTAAATTGTGGTTGATATAATAGACTCAATTTTCAGTTATTCATTATTTCTAAACTATTCATCAAGTAATACATTCATTACCATCAATTGAAATGTATATTTGTTAATCATACAAATCATTTGTGCGCTTCAATGACCTACTATTATTAAACTTTACCTTTATTATTCAGGAAAAATCAATCTTTTGACTAATTGAGTAAATAACAATTAATTATTCTTAAAAGTTCATGGCCATTTCATGAACTCTGTGACAATTGATTCACTATGCTGTACATTTTTCCAACAAAATTGACCTGTAAGAATGACATGAATAGTTGAATAGTTTATTACCGGTAAATTGGAACAAGTTTATGAAACTACATATGGAAATATCATTCAAATTCTTCGGCAATTTTTTTTTTTAAGTGATACGTGAATTGAATCAGTAAATCAAGAACTTTATTATTAATATGTCTAGTTACTTCGCCACTTGTGTGTATGTGTGTTCATATCGGACATTCACTCAAGCATTAAATAAAAGGAATGTTGAACATGGTATTTTTTTTCTTTACTTTTCGAAGAGAATTTCATTGTAAAAAATTTCATAATAAAATGTACAAATAAAATATGAATCTTTGTATTTTGATGGGCTATAGAATTTTCGATTCACCATTATGTCTTTTGCTATGGCAAAAAGGCAGTAAATATTTCCGTGTTCCCGTGTTCTGACTGTCTTTATTGTCACTCAACGTAGGAGAGAAGAAAAAGACATACATATATCATAAATTGGCCATTCGATATTAGAGTTTTTTTTTTTTCTTTTGTTATTGTGACGCAAAAATGTCTTGTGAACTAAATATTCCATTTAAGAATGTTCATGTTTCTTTTTTTCGTCTTTTCATCTTTTCGTCTTTTTTTCATCATGTTCTTCCCGGAATTGCTAACGTAAAATTTATATATTCTGATCGAGTTTTATGAATCCGTTTTTGTGATGTTGGCCCGATATTTGCCGAGTGGTAATCCATCGAATACTGTTTATGCCTTGTTCGTTCCTATCAACAATTTATTCTTGAATTTTAGATGCCATTTTATGATGGGCACCGTCACATTGTAGATTCAAAGCTTTATAATATTTTGACTGATTTTAGTGTGCGCACAATTCGAATTAGAATGTTCGGTTATGATGAAAATGCAGATATTCAATAAAATATTCCGCAGGCATATAAAACGAGAGAAGAAGAAAAATAAACGACTGAACGAGAGAATGCCTGTGAGATAAAACTTCGTCAAAATGCAATAGAAATGTGGAAGATACTTACCTTTGAATATGGCCAATAATAATAATCGAACCTTCAACGACCGTGTATTCCATATTTCTTCTTCTTCATCTTCTTCTCTTCTTCGCTTCATATTTATATATTCAATGAATAAACAACATTCGTGCATCAACAAGGCGAAATAAATGTGAGAAAAACTTCATTTCGATAAACTTGTTCGAAGTGAAGTCATAAAATGGGCAAGAGAATAAGTAAAAGGAAAATATGTACTTTAAATATACCTGGTTTTTTTTCTTTAAAAATGGATCTTTACGTCATACCAAACAAAAAGAAAGCCAATAAACCATCGAGATGTACAAAATGTATGGTAAAAATGATGAACATTGGATAAGATGATTGATTGAATTTGTAATCGCATTACCTTACTCTTCATTGAAGC
The DNA here is from genome assembly GCA_029041755.1 of Resseliella maxima. Lineage (NCBI taxonomy): Eukaryota > Metazoa > Arthropoda > Insecta > Diptera > Cecidomyiidae > Resseliella > Resseliella maxima. The sequence goes on along the minus strand of JAQOWM010000594.1, from coordinate 153,276 downwards.
TGGGATAGTGTTCACTTCGATTGGCATTGCATTTTACAAAATGGATTACCATGGAATTCCATGCATTGTCCATGTCTATGGAAAAATGTTTTATGTATTCCAATAAAGTTGAAGCTGTAATAGAACAGAGTAAAAACACATACACACATTTATGGTTTGTTGCTTTTGTTGACTAACAATTTTACCAAGGGAATGTCGTTTTCAGTGGAAATTGCATGTTACCACAAATTAAATAAACTTGAAATGGTTTTTATTTGCAAAAGCCAATGAAAAAAGGAGAAAAAATAAAATTACAAAATTGATGAAAAATTATTATTTTTATTTAATCTATTTAGAACCGGTCGCGACGATTTTGGGCGGTCCTGATCTATTTGTTGATATGGGGAGCACGATTAATTTGACGTGTACAATTCGATTTGGGCCTGAACCTAATGGAAACATTTTTTGGCAACATGAGAATAAGGTAAGTTTAAATGTTGATGTTGATGTTGACATTGGCATTGGCATGGGAAAATTTCCATAAATATGAAAATAGACCATTTCGCATGTAGATATACCAACAGATATATAATTTGAATTTCTTCAGAAATATCCGGTTGCTCTATTATTCTTACGCAATTTGCAATGCTGATATAAATTAGACAAAGTGGCGTCTGCTGACAGGTTGTATTGCACAGAAATCGGTAACATTCTCCAAATTCTCGTTAACTTCAGTGCATCATTAAATAAATATGCGAATTTAACAGCAAAACTGTTCATTTTTGAAGTGTTTGTCATGTTGTTCCGTTTCAAATTTAATACAAGTACATTTTTACTATCAAACAATATGGTCCGATCGATGTTGAGCTCCATATGAGAGAGAGAGAGAGAGATGAAATGAAGAATAACGTAGCCCTCAACACATTCAACAAAAATACATAAAGACATTCACCAAAGTAAAAGCAAATTTATTACACTTTCAAAAAGATATTCAGTTTCATTACAACTGACTGAAACTTAATGCCGTTGAAATTACAATTACAATTTCAATTGCTATTTCGCACTGGCACAGCACGCATCAAGTATTCAAGTGTTCCAACCGCCTTCTAAAGTGAGTGCGTTTGAAGTTTTCTGTGAGATGTGATACAAAATTGTCAAGAGAGAGAGGAAGAGAATTAAAGATAGCGACTGAGAGAGAAAGAAAGAAAGAAAGAGAGAGAGAGAGAGAGAGAGAGAGAGGGGAGAAAGGGAGAAAGGGAGAAAGAGAGAGTGAGATATACAGAGCAAGACGAGTGGAAAAGTGAACGAATATAAAGTTTACACATGCTCGCACGATACATTTAACATAAGCCTTTTAAAAAGAGCCATCCATTGTTGTTTCGGGTCTGTTTGTTTGTATGTATGTGCTCTTAGCCGTTGACAATGCGGTCTCTTTGGTCCACTTCACATCGCTAGTTTATAGTCAACACAAGTATTTCAATATATATTTTTCACCATTTTATATTCTTGGTCATAATTTTTTGTTTCTGTTGTTTATTGCTGTGAAAAGAGTTTCGGCACGGTTGTGTTGGATCAATTCAATGCGTCGAACCCATTGTTGCTGACGATGTGATCAAGATTATTTATCAACTGATGTGCACTGTACTCGGTACACACTCACACATCTATGGATAAAAGTTGTGAAATTCCATCAAGAATACTGTGTAACATAGTGAAAAGTCAAGACGCTACAGTAATACGCACAGAGAATACCGTTTTTTTCATCTCACATATTTCATGTGGAAAGGAGAAAAAGAAGAGGAAACGGAAGAAAAAGAAAAAATAAAGAGAAAGAAAACGAAAAGGAAGAAAGTAGTGCAATGAACAAAGCTTTTAAGGGAACCAATGACTTTTTGCTCTTTCATATATGCATGAAGTTTTCATTTGAAAAAAAAAAACACCAAAACAACTCCGGGCATACGGAAGGAATTTTAAATTAAATCCTTTATTATGTATACGTTCGTCTACGATGAGAAGTAAAGTAGCTTTTCATTTAAACCAAGACGAACATTTTTACTCGGAAATTTGCAATATTAAAAAGTTTTATTAATTATACGATTTCTCTCTCTCTCTCTGTCTCGCTTTTTCTAATTGAATATAAACTATTCATATGTTGTGAAAGCTTAGGAGTAAATCTGCTTGAATTGCATTGCACTCATTTCACACGCAGAAGAAAACACAGATTGATGAACAAACAAATATTCACTTTTCAAACATTGATGAACAATTCATTAAAACAAACAAAAATAAACAAACGCAAAATGTATGGCGAACAATTAAAATTTGAAACATTACAATTTAATTTTCAATTTATTTCATTTTAAGAGAAAAATAATGGAAATAATGCGAGCAAAAAATTCGGAAACTTTCATTATGATAGAAAAACTCATTTTCAAGATATAATTGGTTTTCTAGAGCTTTTTCGCTGGCATTTTAGGTAGGCCCCTAACACAAAAACTAGAGCTTGTCTTACTTTGTAGTTCAGTTTACCGACTATGTTTGTTAAATTGCAAAAAGTTGCAACGAAAACTATGTCTTGAAAAGAATCGAGTCATGAAAACCATTATCGGTTTTGTTTCAATGAAATCACTAAATAGTATCACATCACAAAGAAATTGATGCCAGTTAAATGGTTGCAAACAAAGAGTTAGCGATGCGAAAGGCAAACGAAACCGACTACCAACTTACAAAAGTTTGCCAATAAGCCAATTTTAATTGCCGACCACAAGGAGTTAATTTCTTTAAAACTATGTGCTTGTTGATGCTCATTTGTTTGTTCATTTGTTTGTATGAATGTTTGTTTGAAATCTTTCAAAGATTCATAACTGGTTGGTAAGCAAGTTTTTAAACTATTGTTAGTTCTTCTCTCGTTTGTTGGCAATAATCCTGGATTTAGAGCAGAAAAAAATTAAATCATATTGTGCTTCCCGTAGCGTCCTTCGGGGAGTCAAAATGATTTGAATGCACATCAAATAACTCGAGGCCATAATTCTGTTCAGATATCCATGCGTATGAATTTTAATTAATGCGTCTGCGATTGAAACTCATCCTCCTGAGAAAACAAAGTGCATTTTTTCCCTATAATTTTTTTTATCAAATTTATTCATTCCATTGCATGCATTGCCATCGCTCAAAAATGCAATTCAATATACTGAAATATTCATGTTCATTGCCAGTCTTTTGCACGCATCACAAAATGTCACCCCTAAAAGTGTCATTTTCACTTCAGAATTGGCATATGTCGTACATGTTTTATCCATTTAATTTAAAAATGGCGCGAGTTGTTGTTGCTATTGGTGGTGGTCGTGTTGGTATTTGAGTTGATTATAATTTTTTTTTTTCTTTTTCGTTGATTCTCTCATTCAGATTACTAGTGAAATTGACGGAAGTTTGCTTTTGGCCGATGCCGGAAAAATGCATCAAAACTGGCTTTTATACTGTGATGCCATTGATAAGAGATTCTATCAACTGTCACATAAATGAAGCTGAAAGGCTTTTCAATTTCATCAGCATTCGATCAATTTATGCACCGTTATGTGTGTGTTTGTGTGTGTGTGTGTTGCTTTGCATTTTGTAAACGAATTACATTATTTACGTTTATTCGAATCCATTGCACAGATACACCGGCATTATTCACTTTCTCGTGCAGCTTTTTGTACCTGTAAAAATACCAAACCAATCTAATTTTCACTGCAATATTCGTCCTCGTTTCTCTTAGTTTGCACATCGACACCGAACCGAATATATTCATTCAAAATTTAATGGAAATTCTAATAAAGTTTGCGATCCATGGGTTTATTATATGAGAGAAGTGAAAAAAAGTCGCCCCATCATGCTTGCACCATTGAAAGTTGATTAGCTCATACAATGAATGCAACGTCAATCTCTCACTATACCCCATCCACATTTCTCTCTCAATTTGAACGATAACGACAACAACGACGACGATGTTGATGATTATGTTGATGATGATGATGATGATGAACAACATATATCATACTGAATTAATAAGTTCGTTGAATATTCAGGTTTATGCATGATGCAATTACGTATACGATTACATAAATTTTCCACTTTAAAGCAACATGCCTCATATGCACCCCCATTTGTTACATTGTAAATCCAAATGAATAAGGTGAAAAATGCGTTGGGCTTAAAAAATTTTCATTAGTTCTACATCTAATTTTCAAACTTTACAAAAACTGTTGCAATTAAACTTCCAAACAATAACTTTTTTTATATTTCTACATTTTTAATGCCAAAGAAATTATCCAACAGTTGATATTTTTGCTCGAATTTCTTCTATAAACTACAATTTACGCATTTAATTGTAATTAAAGTTAAAACAATTCAAATAATTTATAATAATAAAGCAATAATTTTTTGCTTGTTCTATTCAGAAATGAAAATTATTTAACAAAACTGCAAAGATATCAACTTGAAGTCGGAAATTGTGCAATTTTAGATGCTCATTATGAATGTGCAAAGACTTTTGTTACCACCAAAACTATTTTACCAATCGAGTGAAAGCGATTCAAGTTCATGACATTAAGTTTGAAATGTCTTGCAATTTTGCAATGGTTTTTATTGAGGTGCGAACTCGACGACTATATGCGAAAGTTTATTAATTGTGATTTCTTACTGAGTTTTTCTAACTTTTTGGCTTCATTTGCTCGAGGACCTATTTAAACAGTTATCATTATTGCTCTGGCGAATCACTTTGAAATGAAGAGAAAGAATTAAAAAGGCAAAAAAAAAAAGTTTGAAAGAACAGAAATGTGTATATTTTTCCCTTTTTTATATCTCCCCTTCTCCCTCTCTCTCTCCCTCTCTTGAATGAATGCAACTTTCATTCGTTACAAAGATACAAGAAAAAAAAAAACGAAAAAGAAATAGAATGCGAGAAAAAAAAAGGAATTGAAGAAGACAAAAGTAAAATGTATATTAAAATCTTTCTCATGTTTTGTTTGGAACATTTTGAAATGAGTGCAACAGCGAACGAGAAAAAAAAGAACGAAAGAAATCTGCTGGAATAGCATTGCAGACGATTTTAGGGTGTTTTGGAAACCACAACTGAATGTACGAACCAGATAAATATTCATTTACGAAACAAAAACGGCAATAACACCAGCCACGGCATCAGCACCACGGAAATGATTTTCGAAAGAGAAAAGAGTTGAACATTTTGCACGAAACAATCGAAAGAAGCGCAGAAAAAAAAAAGAATAGAAATGAACCACATGCAATACGTTTAGCAGGAATGAGAGAGAGAAAAAAAAAATGAGAGAAGCAAAAACAAATGAGAATTTAGAGCAGATGGAATGTGAAAAGGATGCGCAATACACTGGGAAAAATATAAATAGCTAGTCATTATCGTTTGTGGAGATTGAATTTATTTTGGTGCTCCTTTTGTTCTTTGTATTTGCCTGGCGTTGCATTTGCTAAGTTGATACTTTGTTGCTTGATCGTTTGCTACAGTGTGGAGCGTCTGGTACCCACCATTTAAATCTGAATATACTCATCGAGTACAAAAAACATACACACTCACACACGAAGAAGATCCCGTTTTTCTCACGCTTTTTTGGTTGAGAATATCTTTCGACTCAACACAGTACTTGTTTGGATGTGCGTGTTTATTTTTTCGCCCTTCTTATTCTTATTCTTCTTCTGTTCCTCAGTTCATTATTACACAACATCAAGTTGTTTATAACGTCAAGATACTTATTTGTAATGGGAATTTCACATTTTCTGAAGTAAGCATTCAAATGCTGCATTTTGTGCTTCGAGTGTCGGCCTGATTGTATCGCCCACATCAGCTGATGGGTGAAATGCAATTGAAAGCAAGAGATCGAGAGAAAGTAATGGTGGGAAGAGAGAATGCAAGTGCGAGTGGCGAGGCAACCTTTTCTTCAATTTATGGCATGCAATCAAAATCTTATGTTTACACTCGATTTCAAATCGCTGTCGCAATTGTATTTTGCGCTATTGAATGCAACTTCAATGTATTTACAACAATATTCACTCGGTACACTTGCACACTTTGGATACTTTTATCGCATTTCATGGTTATTACTTTCCATTTCTCTTTTCCGACTTCTAACGAACGCTCCTTTTATACTGTTTCCACAAAATCCTATTTCTAATATTTTCACTTTGATAGAGTGGAAATGTTTCAATTTTTCGTTTTTATTTCTCACTTGGTGCAAGTCAGTTTCCCATTGTGAAAAGAAAGACAAGCCAACAAACCGCCTCTTTCTCCCATTTTTTTTATTTTATTTTTTTATTTTGTTATTGTTATTGTTGGGATGATATTCGATGAATGTGGCAAACAAAACAAATACATCTATAACGTTTCAAAAGTGACGAGATAGAGATAAAGAGGAAGCCAAAGCTAGAAGAGCGGGAGAGAGAGAGAGTGGGTAAGAGAAATAGACAGCTTTTTCGCGTCTCTTTCGCTCGGATACACAAAACAAAAATATCAAATGAACTGCCATTATTTTTCCGTATGGTTTTTTTCCATTCTTTTTTCTCTCTTTCTCTGAATGTTGAACACAACTTGCAGTGCTCATTTATTTTACATTGTGCATTGGGCTTTTGTGATTTCTTTTGTTCTCGAAGCTTTTCGCGTAATTCCATGCCATACTGTACTTGAGACGCTCGAGTGACGAAGTGAAGAGCAGAATTGTTTGTCTGTGAATTGATAGATTTATCCTCGACAGCCATGGTATTGCTGATGGGAATAAATAATGCTATTGCTTTGTTGAACCGAACCAAGCCAAACCAAGCCGTGTTGAACAGAACAGGACTAAACAGAGTAGAATGAGCCGAACCGAAGGAAAAGGCAGCAAATAATAGCAAAATGTATTAAATAACATTGCGTGATATTCAATTTATAATTTAATATTGCTTTGATGATGCCGCCACGAACCGTGGAAATGTGTTATAAATTATCTCTGCTCCAATTTGTCTTTTGAAATGTATTCAACAACGTCGATGCGATGCCATACACAACAAAACCCATACAAAACACACAGAGCGAGAAAGAGAGAGAGAGAGAGAGAGAGAGTGGGAACACAATCTCTCTTACATAAGCTCAAACACACAGACACTTTAAAAATGCAACTTGATGCCAAGCATCCACCATCCAGCACGCGATTTTCAACGAAGTGTTGCAATTAAATATATCAAAATGGAAGTCTAACAAAAGACTTTTGATGTTTGTAACATAAATGATAACACGATGAGAATTCCATTAGAATGCCTGCAAGCGAAAACACATTGCTCCAGAGCTGAAGTGTTGATGCCCAATCAGAAAATGTGCAACTTTCAACATTGGGCAAAACAATATCAAACGTCGGATCGAGGGCATGTATTTGACAAATGTGATTCAATATTCAAGAAATTTACTGTGGAAAAGTACTTAATTGCATGTAAAACGTAGTAATTAATCGACTTCTGGTGAAAATGAGTAGAATTGACTCAACGATAACTGCACAAAATGCTCCGATGCATTCATTCATTCATTTCTGTTTTCTAAAACTGTCGTTGACAGACTCAATACGGAGTACTCATTTCATTTCATCGTCGTACACTTGAAATATGCAAATTTCGCTGTTGAATTCGTTCGCGGGCTTCAAAAACAAACCTTTAATTAACACGCAGCTAATTAAATCTTGGCAACGTATCCGATGGATGTTTCTGATGCAAACTGTAATTAAGTTCAATTGATGGAAAATCAATCTATTTGCCATCGAAATGCCACTTGAATGAGATTTCAGCAATGTTGTGCTTCTATCAATCGTAACAGCATGGAATTTCAAACACTTTTTCCGTAAATGTGCCAAAAATTGTAGTGTATGATGAAATATGTTCGAAATATGCATCTTATATAATGTATTCAATGAATCCATTGAGCATTCATTGGATCTGCAATTGAAATCTATTAATATTTCCACATAATCACTAGTGAATTCCTTGAAATAATTCATTTGCATACAGATCAAAGATGATGTAGTTTTGATTCCGCATTCCCCAATGCGACAAATTATTGAATATATTTTACTGAATTCATTAATTTAGCGGCGTCCCGATCGAATTGCATTAAGCATTACATTTTCATTTCGTTTCTTTTCAAAGGATATAACAGCAGATTCACCGAGAGGCGGCATTGATATCAAACGTGTGTATGGCGAATGGACAACATCGTATTTGCTAATCCGAAACGCAAACATAGCCGATTCTGGTATTTACAAGTGTGAACCAGTCGGTGGTACGGCAACCACGATCAAAGTTCACGTTTTTCTGCATGGTGAGTGAAATAATTTGTCACTTGTGGCTACCTGTTTAAGCCACGATGACTTGAATGCAATCTAATCTATATCTATATCTTTGTGCATGAATGTTATGCATTTTCATTGAATTTTCTGCTTAGGTGAACGACCTGAGGCGATGCAGACTGGTACATCAACATATTTTGCTGACAAAAGCTACATAATGCACACACTGCTCGTGGCCACCATCGTTAGCATTTATAATATCTTTCGGGACTACTATTCAAGCATAATAATAATTGAACATACGCCGATTGACTATATCACATGACAAACTAACCTATTCAGGCCATCTACAACGAAGCTCTCTCAGTGAATTGAATTGAATTTGAAAAAGTGATACGACAGACATAAATACACAGCTACATACACACATACACACACACCGTGCATGCATCGAAGCGCGGACCAAATATGTTACCTATTATATTAATGGCATCTAAATGGTGGAATTTATTGTATTCATATACAATGATTGTTACAGCACATGAAAATATACGATACATTTTAAATTTGGAGATATTCCAAATGGAAATTTACAGCAATCGAACGAAATTTATATGAGTCAATGATGAATATGAATATTAAATATAAATGAATTGTCGCATTCCATTCATGAAGATGAATATTCGAGTATCAATTGGTAATTGTTTTAATATAATTCCTAGAAAACTGTTACCAAAATGTTGAATGTTCAATGGTCATAATACGTTTCAAATTACCAATTCAATCGATTCACAAAATCCATTGAAAAATGCATTCGATTTGAAACTCGATCAATGTTTATAAAAAAAAAAAACAAATTTTATTTAATAAAATACAAAACAAAATAAAGTAAAATGAACACAAAAGAGACGATTTTCCAAAAAAAAATATAAGTACTAATCAAAAGATACGTTCGATGTGTTACTATAAATGTTATTGGTCAATTGATAGAGACAGCATTGAGACATTTTTATGATTTTAATGACGAACGGATGGGAAAAAAGAAGAGAAGAAGAAAAAATATCAAATCACAACAAATACAAAGTCATTACATCTCCAATTAGCTTCATTTTTGACTTGATTTGAATTGTAAATATTTCTGTAAAATCAAGAATTGATTAGTTAATAAAAATAAAGCGGAATGGATAAAAGGAATTTCAATTGGCTGGATAAATGATAGATTTTCTTTTTCAGAACTTGAGCAAATGCCAAGTGTTTGAGTCGTAAAAACATACACATTAGGTACACTTTCGTTTCAATCATTTATATTCATTTTGTAATTTTTATTTCAATTTTATTGTCATTTATTGATAAAGTTGAAATTCAATAATTATAATTAGTTGTACGAAAGACTGATGTTCGAAATTGTTTTTGTTCTAGATGCTTGAAATTAATCCGCTAAAAACATGAAACTTTGTTCAGTGTTAACATATAAAAACACACATTGATGTGAATGATGTCAGAATTTGAAAAAACAAATTCATTGACAAAAACAAAAAAGGTAATCAATATTTAGTCATAAGACCAATAGCTAATTAATAGCCCATTCGTCACATAGTGAGCATGGGTAAAAGAAAATTCAAATATTTCATGAAACATTTTAGGTTAAGTGAAAATTCTGAATGTACATTTTACATCTCTGTAAAATATGTTATTGAAAAGTGGAATATATGGGAAAATACAGACAAAAACAGAAATCATCCAATGTAACTGCATTTTAATCTAATAAATCCAAATGTAAAAGTGAAATCAACGATTTGTTTTTTCTTTCAATTTTGTTTTTTGTATTGCATTGAATTGAAAGCTTTCATTTGAAATGTCCTCCACTTAAAATGAAAGCATATCAAATCTAATATTCCTTCATTTTTTTCCTTTCCAAAAAATAACCGTCTCCATTGTTGAAATTCCATTCGATTTACATTGAGTTGATATTTTATTTAACAAATAATCACACAAAATTTACTAGATTGCTTTGTTCATTTTGAAATAAACGTTTTTTTTTTTTTTTAATTTCGATTTTTCCACAATTTCAAATAAATTAATTTCGTTTGTGCATTGCTATTTGCTGGTGGTTTCGTTTGTGAGCCTATTGTTGTTTTCGTGCTGTCCGTGATCGCCATGCTTGTATTAGATTCCATGCAAAGTATATGGACATACCGTGCACTTGTGATGCAACCAAAACAAATGCCAACCAAAACAAGCCATACGGTTTACCCTGAAATACAAAAACATGTTCATACATTAAATTTGCATTAAGTTTCACAACATCAGCACAAAAATTTAATTTCTTACCCGCCACATTAAAATGTCCGTATCTTCAATGTCAGTCTCTTTACTTAAGCTCATGTAGCTGACAACATCCGAAAAATAGTAAATAGTACAATATAAAAGCGGCAGCACTGCGGTAACAATTAAACCAATGACGTATTTTTTCATATCTTTAATGCGATTGCCTTTTGCAGCTGATAGACCAATAAATGACATCAATATTGAGATGCACCAAAAATATTCCCACCATAATGGTTGTGGCACTTCTAGCTCCTCAATTTCCAATATGAATATATCCAAACGATCTAAAATGTCTGCAGATAATTTGGCCAACATTGCGAAAAACAGCAAAAAATGAAAGAATATGCAGTATTTAAGACGCGATTTGTTTAGAGCACTGTAATGAAAATAATTGAGAAAAAAAATAATAAGATTATCATTAGAACACAGAGAATTGAAGAAAAAAAGAGATTCAAAATGAAATTTCACGAAAAAAAAAGAGAATTAACAAAACAATGAAACATATACAGAATAATTTCAAGCACGCGCTTAATCATAATTTGCCTAGACACCACTTAAACCGACAACAATAGATTGTAAGTGTAACACAAAAATAAACCAGAAACGGTGCATACAATATATCGTAGTACGCACTACAGATCGTAATCGAAATTCGACATTTCACACCGCACGACGTACACATAATATATATATATACATATATAAAAAAACAGAAGTTACATGTGCACCACAAATCGTCACCGAATTTTCGAAAACCTTTTAATTGATTCATTCGATCATCTGTCGAAATGGTTTCGCATTGCTGTCTATTTATTTAGGCAATGTGTGAACAATTGACATTGAATTGTCGTAGACTTGAAAGAACCTTGAAAACATACGAATTTTCGGTGAAAAGAGAAAGCGATACGAGCACAAAATTGAGATTGGTATTTTCGTCATTCTGCTACACTCATTGTTTTATACATTTTTTTTTTTTTTACACTTTCAGTCCTCATCAAATGCTTTGTCAATTTCATACGAGAAGAAAAAAAAAACAAAATTTCCACACGGAAAATTCACCTGATTTGGTAATGTGCAGCGACCCGTTGTCGATGCTCAAAATCAGCACCGTCTGTACCCGTTATCATCGGACCACCACGAGATGCCATTGCACAAAATATTTATGTTGATTTTCACGTGCTAAATGAAATGAATTCGATCTTGATGAAATAACAACGATTTGAATTTAATCAATTTACAACACACACAAAAATCAACAAATTGAATGAAAAAAAAAAAAAATGAAATGAAGAAATTTTAGCGAAAGGCTGACATTGTACACATTCGTAGACTGGATGTAGACGTCACTTTGAACATACTTAATGTAGACGTCATTTTTACTGCTCGAACCCGTGTACAAGCTAATGTCAGTCTGAGTTTGACAATTCGTATGACTACTCGCTTTGCTTTGCTTTAAATTTCGAAAATGATTATTCGTTGAGAGTGAAAAGAAATTACTCCATTTAATGTGCATTTTTTTTCTTTAAATTTCCATCGACTTTTTTTTACAAATAGAAATGATGAAATAGAACAATTTTGTTTCAAAGAAGAATTTCCCAATACCTTTTTGAATTTCTATACTTACATAGTGCGCAATCTGCCATCTGCACGTCAGATGACGAATTATATAAAATCAACTGAAACTTTGAGGCTTTTTCATTTCAAGCATCGGAATTCACAGTGTGCTTCACAAGTTGAAATTTTTCTCGCATTGAGATAAATTCAAATAAAATGAATAATAGCAGGAACCTTAGTAGGTGTCTTTTAGTGTAAAATCTTGCACAACAATAATAAATAAACAACAATAATAAACAAGTATAAATATTTTATTCATCAATTGCGTTTTTATTCAATTCTATTTTTATTTTTTCGTCATTTTTGTTTTTTTTTTTCTTTTCATAAATTGTTTTTTTCTCTTTTTTTATTTGTTTGTTTGTTTGTAGCATGAAATTCTAATAAACAATGAAATTTCAAAAACCAAAAGTTCAAGTGTATTGCCTAAGCCATATGAAAATTGCATAAATTAGATATAATATAACGGTGAAAATGAAATTGAATTTTAAATATTGAATTTAGAACTAAAGTCATTTAATTGTTAAATAGAAGGCTTGTCTAGTTGTATGTGTGTATGTGTGTTGAATAATGTTAAAAATATAATTTAAACGTTTTTGGACAATTGAAAATGTCTAAATGTCGAAACGTTAACGTAACAATTAAGCGGATTATAACATTATGTTTTCATTTTGTTTGGTTCAATGAAATAATTCACTTATAAAAAATTCATTTTGACATAAACTAATTACAATAAGAATGAATGAAAATATGACGCGAAAAGAAATAGTTATAACTTAGTGACATATATAACGGTAATAAATTGTCTCTGTTGTCAGTGTTTTTGTTGTTGTCTTTGTTTTGTTTTGTTTGTTGTTGTTTGTTGTTGTTGTTGTTGTTGTTGTTGTTGTATTAATTGATTGCTATTTACAAAGTTTGTCAATTTCAAAATTCACATTGCATTTTAAACATGTCGAATAAATAACATGAATATAATTAATGATTGAAACCAAACGTGGCTTCGTTGACATCCAATGAATGTATCGATTTTTATTATATACATAAAACTTTTTTTTTTTTATTCTTATTTTTCTTCAACAAATCCACAAAGGGATGACAAAATTTTAAATAATCTTTTTTTTATATTTTTGTTCATTAATATGAAGACGGCCATTTTAACAAGATTTCTGTTTGTTCTTCCTTTGTCTATTTTAAATAGTCGAAAATAATTTCGACCTAATATAAAGCCATTTTTTTCAGATATGAGTACGAAACAAGCTTATGAGTTTTAATTTATTTATTTTTTTTTTGTCTTATTTTTTTTTTCATCTAAAAATTAGAATGCGATGTACGTGGCTCGATTGCAAAAATTCTTCTTAAAATGTCAAAGCAGACTTTTATGGTGGTTGTTGATTGGTGATGTGGTGGTAATGTGGTCAAAGCATTTTTATGTGGGGTGCATTAAGCCGAATGTTTTTTTTTCTTTTTTTTTTTTTTTTTGGTTAACTTTTAAGGCGAATCAGATTTAGATGGACACATTTTTCATTTATTTTCTACAATCCTTTTTTTCTTTGACAACGAATTCTACATGATAATTACAATTTAACTAAAAATTGAAACATAAATGCCGATAAAATTTCCATTTAGAAAAATTATATATATTGCTTTTAGAACCAAAGAATGGTCGAAAATAATTTAGAATATGCGGTGATTTTTCTTTTGAGGAAGAGATTTTTCATTTGTTTTTCATCACTAATATTATTTGTTTCATATAACTACGAAATATTTTTGTATTTTGAACAACACCGTTTAAATTGTAAAACCACTTTTTTTTTTACGATATAGACACCCATGAATGCATCGCATATGTAACATCGATACATAATGAATTATTTGTTTTAGATGGTTTTTTGTCAGTGAGTGTGATAACAACATTTCTTAATGGAAAACCACAGCAAATTTATGAATTATGGTAATGTATTATGATGAGTACATTTTCTTCATGGCATTTCATTTTCAAAATTTGTGAAATGGTTTTTAACAATTTCAACGTGACGTATCTCATATCGCAACGATGATAATTAAACGGTTATGTTTAATAATTTTTTTTTTCTATTCTTCCCCCCTAACAAACAAATTACTTTCTTTTATTTGTTTCTTTGTTTTTCGATGAATAATTGATAATTGCAACTTAAAAACCAAATTTTCTAATATCACGCATTATTATTATAATTTTTTTTTTTTTTTTTTTTTTGTTGATAAAATATAACGAATTTGCAATCTAAAAAGAAATTTTTTTATACATGACAGATGAAAAACCGAATAAAGTTCACTTTCTCAACACAAAATAAAGAAGAAGAAGAAAAAAAAAGGAATAAACAAGTGAAATAAACGTTAGTGTTTGATTGACTAAAGCTATTTCTGATGTGAAATTCCACTTCTAAATAAATTATTGTTAGTAACAGCTTATTTATTATGTAATGAACTCCATCCATTTTATGTACAATATTTGATGTACGATTCGACATGCACACACACACACCAAATTCAGGTGATTTGTCGATCGTGTGAATTTCTTCATTCTTGTTTGGATTTTCAGTTGAAAATTGTTCATTGGCTCGTTTTTTATGACTTATTTATACAACCTGTTTTAGTTTCATTAGGTTTCATTCTATCAGTATGAGAATAAGAATTTATTTTTTTTTTGTAACAAATTGATGCATTCGCATGTGATGTCACATATTTAAGACAAATGTTCATATTCAAATGGACAAGAAGAAAACAATTATCTTGCCCTAAGCGATGCAAAATTTCAAAATATATCTACATCAGATTCTTTTTTTTTTTTTGGTTTGTTTGTCTTTTAATTATCTTATATATCTTTCGATTTAATGTTCAGCTTTGGTCGTCATTTCATTTTTTTGATTGAAAGTTCTTTAAGAAGAAATTTATTTTGAGTATTTCCTATAGTTGAAGTGCAAATTTTTTAATCTTTCATTTAATTACATTTTCCAATGTTCTAACAGCAATAATGATAGAATTGATTGGATTGATTGCAAGCATAAAATAGGGTTTTGTGATTTTCTCATACGGAAATTGAATAGGCTAAAAAGGCCAAATGTTTCAATAGAATTACATTTATTGCTTGTTCGAAAATATTTATCGTACCTCAATTTGATGCTAATAAGGTCCAGCATTAAAAAAAGAGGATTTTTTCTCTCGAAAAACAAAAATAAATGGTGAAAATCTCATCTATGCTTACTTTAATGGGTGCTTCGTTCGAGAAACAAAAAAAAACCGATAATTTAATTCAATGCGCTCTATCTTTCTTTTCTAATCTAATATTATGTCGTTACGTGTATTTATGTGTATGTGTGTGTGTTATTGGAAAAGCTCGCTTCAATTGATTTGAAATATTTTGTGATGATGTAAATGATGAGATAGTCAAAGATAGAGTCTGAGGCAAGCGCGCGAGTTCTTTTCAGAGTAATTACTAGACTTATTGTTTAATACGTTTTTTGTTTTGTTTTGTTTTGTTTTCATTAAATTTATTTTGCGTTGCTTGTAGCGGTTTCTCTTTTGTTTTCTTATTAAATCCAAATTACTTACTTACGCTGCTCACAAGTTGATTCTAACGAATATTGCTGTGGTAATAGTATGCATTTGAATAGTATGCATGTTTGTGTTGTCGAACCAATGAGTCTCATATTCAATTATTTAATGCTCATATTATATTGTGATGTGAATAAATAAATGAAAATGAAAATGAAAGTCGGTTACAGTGAGATATTCAAAGTTATCTACATTTTCAGCTTAAAATACACATGAATTGATTTCTGTCAGGTGTTGATGGGAGGAAGGAGGACTCACATATTTCTTATATGCGTGATTCAGTGTTTTTTCTATGTGTATTTGTATGTGAAAATTGGTTTTCATGTTATTTGCTCAAAATGAAGGAAAAATGAATTGGATGCCATATGAGAATTTATCTTTTTATAACATATGATACAAATCACTTGCTTTTCAATTTTCTAAATATAATTAGTTTAATGTAGGACCATCGATTGAATTGCTTCATCCAAAGTGTTTGCGTTCGTTAATATTTGTGACGTACATCAACCAAACCGGTTACACATTCATTCCATCCATCAAAATGCATTTTGTAATTGATTTTGATTCATTGATAAATTTATGGAAAATGCATCACTGATCGAATAGATCATGATCGGATTGATGACGTATTAAAATTTTTGGCTAGAGAAAATCACGTCTCCGCGCTACAAATAAAATACAAACAAAACCGTCAATTGAATTAAATCAACGGTTGTTCTTATTCTTTTATAGGCAGAATGTTAATGACCACTACCTGCTGCCGATGTGGTTGGTGTCGATGTGCTTGCCGTTGCTTCAGCATCATCAAGCAAACGAGCTTCTTCAGGACTAGTTACATTTCGTGTCGGTGGTGCTGGTGCTCTACGAGTTTTTGAACGTCGTTTCCTCAGCAAATGTGGTCCCAGACCTGTGTTCCCGAACAAAAAAAAAAAAAAGAAAAAAAAAAACCAAACATTTAATCGATCAATCAAAGTTTAAATGTTTTTATAAATTCCATTTTACCTGAGGATGATGATTGTTGCGTTGTTGGAATGCCAGTCATCGAAACCGTTGACGATGTACTAGCAATACTAGTTACAATGATATTAGTTGGATGTGAAATTGAGCTAGTTGTTGGTGAACCAACAAATGTTGTTGTTATTGCTGGAATATTTTCGTCGGCTGGTGTGCTCAGATCAGATGAATCGTTTACCGATAAACGTTTCACTAATTCCGTCAATAAATCTTCCAATCGTCCAATTCGCTGCGACATTCTTTGCATTTCAAGCCGTGAATCAACTTTCATATCAAGAACGGTAGCGATTATATCTCGTTGTGCTAATGAATTGTGTTGTTCACGCAAACCATTATCATATGTATCTGAAGCTGATGTCGTTCGTACCGATATCGTTTCACGCTCAAGTGAAGAGGCTTTTTCTAATTGTTCACAATGTATCCCACTTGAACTCTCTCGTTCGCTCACTTGCCATTCAAGTGCTTGCCTTCGTAACGATTTTGAATCTTCATTGGTTTCATCAATTGTGTCTTGTCTTGCCAATGCAGCCGGTGATGGTGTTAGCTTTTGCGTTTTTGGAAATACCTAATGAATAAATGTCAAGTGCATTGTGCAAAAAAAAAAAAAATTACTTGCTTTAATAATGTAAACCCTATCGGTTATTTCACTAATGATGCCATTTTTATTGCAAATCAAGAGAAAAATTCAAACGTGTAATGAGAATCTAAAAGAAAACTGTCTACGTTACTTTGTTTCCTTGGCCGCCATTACTACTCGAACTACTTGTTTGTTTGCCATGGCCACCAGTGTCACGTAAACTTTCTCTTGCGCTTAAGCTTCTTGAAACAGCTACTTTTGCACATGAATCACTAGCCGAATCAACACTAGAACTACCTAAAATGCGACCCCATTTATTTGCGCCTGTACCACGTGCCGACGGTGGTCCAGATGCTGCTGGAGATGGAGATGGACATGGTGATGGAGCTGAACTTATGATACGTGAATCTTCTGTGAGTGTTAATTTGGCGGGAAGCTAAAATCAAAAGAAAAATGAAAGTGAAGAATAACGAAAACGAAAGAAAACAAAGAATTGAATAGAAAAGAATAAAAACCAATTTAAAACTGAATAAACAACACGGATGAGAGTGATTTAAAACTGATCACAAATATGCCCCTCTATATATGTATGAATAAAAAGACATTTTCATATTGAAACATTCACTTAACAAATATGAAGCACTAGAAGCATTTTGTCTAACAACCGTGCTAAATCATAAATTATTCAGAATGATAAATGCAAAGAAACTACTTACTTTCGTTCGTTCCGTTTGTGTTTCTCCTTTTTCAGCATCACTTTGTGATGCACTATCTCGTGAACCTTGTGTCGTTGGTTGCCGTCGGAATTTTGAGAAAATTTTTCGAACGATATGATCTTGATTGGCCACCACTTGTGGTTCATCTTTTGTTCGTTCGGCCAATTCTTTTTCACGCTTCATATCGGACACTTTTCGAAAGACGATTCGATGTCGTAAATTATATGTTAATGTTAAGTTTCGTGCAAAACTTAATGCGAATGCTTTGTAAAAAGTCAACACTTCTAGCAATTTGTCTCGTTTGATTGCATGCAAATCACAATATGTAAGTGCCCGCACATTGGCTGCACTCTGTCCAACCTTTTGATCTTTCCAAAATTGGTCACCAAATACATCGCCTTTGCCTATAATTTAATTGAGCAAATAATTTGAATTGATTTTGAATTTGTCTTCATATTAATTGGTAAATATTTGATGTGTTTAAATCTTACTTAAAATAGCAACAACTTCATCATCTTGAATAACTTCTAAACTTCCAGTCACGATGAAACATAAACTATCAATACTTTCGCCAGTATGATATAAAAGATCACCGGGTGCTGAATGTGACATCATAAAATGCATTGCAAGTGCTCGCAAGCAACCATCGGATGCCAGTCGAAATGCGGCATGCTCATTGAATACCTTTCGATTTAAATGAACGCAAATGTCGGCCTTCATATCTTTGGGACAGTACGTGAGTACCTGTGATTATCGAAATAGGAAAACCCACGATTAGAATCCATTGAAATTGGGTTTGAAAAAAAAAAAATCGACAAAAGCGAAAGAAATTTTGCAAAGCCTGCAAATTACCACCTTTTCCGTGTCCAATCCTTTAGTCATAGCCCATGTCGATACAACATAATCCATAACACGTTCACTTAACGCTTTCGGAACCTCGTGTAATTTCATAAATTCGCGCACATTATTGAGCATATCGTGATATTTGGCGGTTGCTGATGTCATTTGTTGAATAATTGTTGTGACATGACCGAAAATCGTAGCGTAGAGCAAAGCTGAGAAAATTTAGAATTTTGATTAATTTGTTATGCCAATTGTCCAGATCATTTATGAAATGCAACTAAAGAATTTTCTACATTTTTCATTCAGTGCGTGTTTGGTTTTGTTTTACGTATGTCTGTGCATGTTATTTATTAAACACTA
This sequence comes from Resseliella maxima, assembly GCA_029041755.1. Lineage (NCBI taxonomy): Eukaryota > Metazoa > Arthropoda > Insecta > Diptera > Cecidomyiidae > Resseliella > Resseliella maxima. The sequence continues at coordinate 133,942 of JAQOWM010000594.1, read as the reverse complement.
TAAAGGGTTCATCCATCATCTTAATTTTGGGTCATTTTTTGCTTTCTTGTTTCTTCTGTTGAGCTAATCGTTTTCTATTCTACGTCTAATCAAGGTTTTGAAGTCAATGGGATTCATTATTTGGTCACGTACACAAGAAATTGAGTAAATACACGAAATGCTAGCATCACGTCGCAAACTCTCAAGATGATTCATCATTTGCTGATTATGTGGTATTTCTTTAAGTCTTTATTCAGATCGATTTACTTTGAACGACTCTTTTGTGTAGATTTGTTGAAAAATTTCATCTATATATGTACATATTTATTGTGCCATGGCTTAAGGGAAGTATGAAAATCTTTTGAGAAACATAATCACGTACAACGGATCCATGTTTCGATTTATTAAGCCACAAAAAGCTTTTACGATAATTACTTAAGTTTAGTTGAAAACAAATATCTTTATTTAATGCAATATAAATTCGTTACGAAATAGAACAATTTTACTAACAAAAAAAAAAAAAAAAAAAAAAAAACACAAAATTTTCAGGGAAAAAAACACGTCACTCACGACGGATACATTTTTCGATTGGAATGGGAACAAGTCAAATTTGGCTAAAAATAATAATTTATTGCTTCAAAAATGTACCTGCAATAATCATCATACAAATGGTGAATACACGTTCGTTATCGGTTTCAGCTGCGACATTGCCAAATCCAACCTAAGAATTCGAATAATATTTCATGTGAAAATTTGTTTGCAACAAAAACTGAAAATTCCAATACATAAATCTATGTCACAGTAAACAACAAACATGAATTTGCCAGCAAAAAGTGGTTTCACAATAAATACATTTGTATCGAAAAAAAAAAAACATTTGGAAATTTAAACACACGACATTTTTCGATATTTTGTATGTTTGCTTGTTTTTCTCTTTTTAAATTGTCAAAGACTTAATTTTGTGTGTTTGTGTGCATCGGCTTAAATGTTCGTTTTTTTTTTTTCATTTTGCTCAAAAAATCCCTCAATTCAATTAAATGAGTTTTTCCTTTTGATTTTCACAAACATTTTGTTATACATACCGACTATAGTTGTAGTCCGATGTGCAAGTGGCCAATAAATAAAGAGAGAAAAGAGGAAAGAGAGAAGAGTTATGGTTAATGGAATATAAATCGAGACAGAGAGGCTGGGTGCAAAGCAGAGAAAAAGCGTTTCATTTTTTTTTTTTTTTTTTGGTTTCGGCAAATCAGAAAGAGAGCGAGTAAAAGGGTTTGCTTACCGTCATACATGTCATCGTGAAGTACAGCGCTGTCACATACATAGTTTTTTTGCTGGGACCGTTGATGATCTCGGGCGTATTTGTGTCATTCATCCAAACGTATGAGTATGGACTTTGTGTCACATTCGCTAACTTCCATAACCAACTGTACTGAACCTGTGATATGATGAAGGGTAAAAATATGCAACAAAAAAAAAAAAAAAAAATATTTGCCTAAATTAAACATGACAAAAAAAGATGAAACATATTGTTAAGCAGTTTGGACTGGGTTATTGTTCCCTTCCGATAATTCGTGGATATATTGACTTGACCTAGCATTATATAAAATGGAATGCAAACGAGGCAAAATCATTTTCAGGTGAAATTTCTATATGTTTGTATATGTGAATCGAATTTGGACATTCGCCAAATGACGCACATCCGATTTCCCTTGAGGCGTTGCGTTTCTCACAAAATTACGAAATATTCTGCTATATAAATACACGCACAATACAATTGGCAAAATTTACTTACACCATTCTCAGCATCGCTACGACCGATTGAATACCAAATGCATGCCAACCAATGAGCAACCAACATGTAGAAACACAATAATAATATCAACATTGCTGCTCCATATTCCAAATATCTATCCAATTTTCGTACAACACGACCTAAACGAAGCAATCGAACTACTTTTAAAGCACTAAACAAAGAGCCAATTCCCTGTACAAGAAATATAGAGAAAACAAAAATAAATGGAATTTATTTCAATTTATTCATTCATTCATTCATTCATTCATTTGCTATGTTTTTGTTTTCGTTTTCGTTTTTCTTTTTCATTTCCTTTTTCTTTATTTAACAAGATTGTCTTACATCTTCATCGTGATCAAAAGCATTGAAAACATCATAAGGCAAACAGCTGAGCAAATCAATAATAAACCAAGACTTTAGATAGTTCATTCGAATTACTTTTGGATCACTAACAACCTCGCCACCGGCACCAACGAACGTTGTGTGAAAGTTCAAAACTGAAACGACCAAGAAGAAAAAGAATAATAAAAAAGGGGGAAAATTATAATGCAACAAGTATGACACAATTGAACAAGTTTTCTTCTTTTTGTCCCCAACTATTTTGACATTGTATTAAAATGACACCAAAGAAAACAATCTTACCGATGTCTATGAAGAAAATTACATCTAAAAAGGCGAAAAAAAGAATTTTGATGAAAAGAAATATACAATTTACAAAGTCGTAGCACGAAATTTGTTTTTCTTTTCTCTTACCTACTATAGAATCAACTACTAATAGTGAAACATCCTCTGAGGTTTTATTTTTGAAGGCTACATTATATGGTACCTAGAAATTAATGACAAAACAATAAACAAAATATACAATTAAATGCAATGGAATGCAATGAAATGAAATGAATCAATAGAATAATTTTAATGTTACCATGATGGCGGTATAAAAAGTTAAGCATAATATCACCCAATCCCAAATTGCTTTGAATGCACAATAGTGCAATAAAATATGTGGCGGTGTCTTTGGTGCTTCTGAAATTTCGAATAATTGCATATAAAATTGGAATTTTAGTACAACATTTGAAATCATTTTCAGTAGAACTTTATTGGTGAATTGAATTGAGCTATATTCGTATTCTAATATAAGTAATTCAGGAAAAATCTGTGTAACAAGATCTATATTTTCTCCAAGTGTTATGCTCAGTGACGTTAGAATCTTTTCTAGTCTAAACTTTTTCATTAAAATTAATTTTGTTAGGCGAAGAGAGTGTCCGAATATACAATTTAAGGAGGGTTATTCGGTCCGTGTAATCTAAGCTTATCCCCTGTGTAAACCTACGATTCCATTCAGATTTGAATCGAAGATGAAAGCTTGCATTCTTTGAGAATTTTTTTTTTATTCAAATTTTTACATTATTTCTCTTTTATAATGGAATGAAGTAATGACTCAGTATTTTGGTTTAAATCTGCGATATATTTTCATGATTCATGTTTAACTATTATTATTTGTTTTGTTCTTTTTATTGATTCTCCTTTTAATTATACATGAAAACATGACAATCGCCATCATAAAATGTATGCCCTAAATTGTATGAACGAAAAATTCGGTTTTAGTTCTACAGAGCTTCATCGACAAAATCTGAATTATTCACATATGAATTATATGAAGAAGACATAAGAGCATGCGATGCTTTATTTTGGTAGGAATATGAATATCAGTTATTTTTGCACAATATCTCCATGACCTTGCTCTATGGCGCTACATGCTAATGTTAGTTTTGGCAGTCTCTTCTCTTATATGCATTTATACGCATAAAAGCGTAGCAACCAACGATTATAATTTCGTTACGCTAAATTTGGTCTTTATTCTTGCTATTTTTATGCTTATTTCATTCATTTTTCTTGGTATGTCAATTAAAAATATAACATTGTGATTAATGATTAATATATCGAATTTTTTCGGAATTTGAATGTTTTTTTCTTTTAAATTTAATTATTTATATTAATAAATTATAATTATTGGATATAATTATGTATTATTACCTTGTCGATATTGTGGCAATACATCAGCAGTTAATGACATCATCTGTAAATGAAAGCCAAAATGCAATCAGAGAATTGGTTTAATTAAAATAGTTGGAGTTTGCTCACTTGTGCCAAATTCGATTGTTTTGATGGATCCTTTAGATTTGAAATGTGCGCACCCAACGGCCGACTTCGTGTTACCGATCGTGCCAATTTCGCAAACTTTGATAAACCTAAACCAATTGGAAAAAAACATACATCAATACAAAAATAATTGAAATTGAAGAGATAAAAGACAATAATAGATGCAACAATGTACATGTGAACACATTTCCAGTTTGAAAACAACAATTTCATCGCAAAATTTGATTGAACGCATCAAAACTATGATAAATTACAATCACATGTGTCTCTATTCAAATTGTGCAATAAAACAAAATTGACAATTATTGATTTCGTACTGATGTTCACATTTGATTTGCTACTTTTTCCTTCAATAACATTTTGTGTGCGCATCAAAATGTATTGATTTTGTAAATTACCACTTTTCGAGTCATCGACATCAATCATATTCTTCAAGGGGGTTATATCACGAAATGTTAGCAGCAAAAGAACAACCGTATCCCCTTCGTTACGTATCGGTGCCACCTGAAGCAGGAGCCATACTGGTTTTTCTGTAAATAGAACCAGATCAATTTGGTTTTAGAAACAGAGTTATTGCTAAAAAAAGAAAAAAAAAAAAAAAAAAAATTGTTGGTGACATATGAGTGCCAAAAAGCTTCATCAACATGACCAAATTGTTGGATTGATTGACAAAGTTTTTGTTCAATTTCTGGCTTGATTAGAAATTCAAACAAACAGCTGTTGATAGTTCTTGAGCTCAAAAGTGAAATCAATTTAATCCCGGTAATGCAATTTGTTTTGAATGGTTTATATGGTTTCCTTTTTGAGGTCAACGTTGCAGAAACTAAAATGCAGATGACATTCAACACATTTTTATGACATACTACTATTGAAAATTAAATTCTGTTCAGCAAATAGGAAATAGTCATATAACAACAAAACACACAACTCGAAAAAAAATATGTTTTGAAATTATTTTTTTTTTTTATTTGTGGTGTCAGAATATCTAATCAACCGATTTGGATTTGGATTTGAAACACTTTTACGTATATAAATACATAATCCAATAATAAACTTAGATAAAAATTGCCAAAATGAATTCAATCTTAGCTTTTCTACTGTGCCACTTTCTTGGCCACAACACTTTTGTTCGTAATACAATATCTATGCCAGAGGGTAGGCACTATACCTAGATATAGACACAGATACACACACACACACAAAACAAATACATATATATATATACTCATCAAATCATTTTGTTTGCACACTTGCTGGATAAATGCTTCATTTTGGCAAACAATATCAATGTTCATGTTCATTGTTCAATAAATTTACAGATTGAACACGTGTTTTTTTGTTGTCTGCCATAGAATTGAGCTAACTAATATTTGCATAAGCAATGTATTAAAGCTTGGCAAACACAGAATAGCATTCATTTTAAAGTGTTGTTTTATTGTATAATATACACAATGTGTTTAAAGCAATATGATTATTCAATAGAAATAGTGTCTGGATATATATACATTTGGGTTTTGAGCAAAGCATTTCATTTATTTCATCTATTCAAGGAATTTTAAACAAAAAAGCCTACTTCTCCCTAATGAAAATACCTGCAACAGAATATTAATTAATTAATAGTTGGAATATTTTTTTTTTTCATTCAAATTTCCAACGAATAGTTACGAATATTGAATAAATCCATGACCGGAACACAATTTTACAAATAAAATATTTCCAATGATTTTTGTGGTAGCTAAAAATAATGATCCTTTTAGTAAAAACTAAAACAAACCAAATCAAACCACAATTCAATTTTAAATCATTCAATTGCTGCTGCTTTCCATTGCTTTGTTAAAGCGTTAATTAATTGTGCCATTTAATTAATTTATTTGAATTTTCAATACCATCAAGTTGGGTGTAAATGTTTTGAATTTCAATTGAAAATTGTTAGATTGAAACGTATTCATTTTGGATGAATATTATGTCATCAATGCTTGTTCCACTCATCAATGATTGAAATTGAAAAAATTAAATTGAAAAGAATTCGATGTAAAAGCGATATATTGAAGAAGTCTTTCAATCAAGATAAGATTTGTCAATGGTCACTTACGTATATCTGGATGATTGAAAGATGCGAGAAAGAGAGAAAAAAAAAGTCGATATTGAACAGAAAATATTCTAAAGAATTGAAATGAAATCTAAAGAGCTTATGAAATATTGAGAGAAATTCAATCTTTCGCACAGTTGCTCTTTAATTATATAGAAGAAGTAGACCATTTCAACGTGAAAAATGTAATTACTTTAATGATTCAATATCAACTTGTCTCGAATGCCATTCAACATTCATTCACAGGAAATTCATTAGATACTTTTGTTATGGAATTATTCAATCAAAATTTTGATTGAAACTTAAAATTCGTGTAATTTTCATTTCATTCGTTTCTTAAATAAAATTTATATGAAATTGAATTTTACAAATACAAGGGATTATCAAATGATTACTGTATATTGCTTTGCATTATTCAATTCTGTTTCGAAGATGATATCATAAAAATAAACAATAAAAAGATTAACACGAATTTAACATTCAATGGAACGGTGCACCGAGCGAGAATCTTCATGGAGTGAATTTTTTTTTCTTTCGAATTTTTTGCATTCTATGACCAAATAAATGTAGAAATTGAAAAATAAATACGCACATTCACGGTGGAAATAGGGTAATAACAGTGCATTGCAATACATAAAGGATTCATTTTAAAATGAAAAATACCATTCAGCGAATAAGTGAGAAGGGACTAAGTGAAAGAAAAAATGATCAGCAATACAGATCAAATTACTATTCATTTCAAATTTATTTTTCTCTTGGAAGATTTTCAATCCATTTTTCATCCGTTTGCTATTTTTGAGCAATGCTCTAAATCGGTTTCGTTACCACCAACGTCGGACGCACACAATAAAATCTTACTGACTTTAGTAGTATTCTTCGTTTTTTTCGACGTCCTCATAGTCGTCGTTTTTATGAATAAAAACCATTCGAAACGTGAACATCATTTCAAGTGTTCATGTAATTGTAAGTTGAATTTTGAATTCCGGGTTTCACTCGTTGTGCGCTTTGTGTTTTAACTTCGATCGAATAAAAGCTATCCAAAACATGTAGAGTGAAAGAGAGAGAGAGAGAGAAAAAATGATGATGAGTAAAAAAAGGTGAACTGTTGCGCTGATAAATAATTGATATCGCAATTCAACGCTGTTATAAAATATTTTCCATTTATTCAGCATCTTGTTATTGTTGTTATGAAATTTGATTAAGTTTTTTTTGTCGGTGTTCGAGTTGTGTTGTGTTGTGTTGTGTTGTGTTCAATTCAATGTATATTTTTTCGAGTTTTGACTTCCCTAAATGGCCCTTTTTTTATACAATTCACATCGCGTGCTTGACTCTCATGGTGTATTTTGAATAGACTTCCAACATCGGTATGAGAAAAAAAAAAGAAACAACCGAAAAAAAGCTATCTTTTGCATTTGATCACGCTTTAACTTTATTCTTTTAGTTATAGTCATGGTATGCGAAAAAAAGCATGACTTGGCTCGAAAAATGTGAATGAAAGCGAGCAGAATTTAAATTTGACATATGGGCATTGCTGCCATTTTTGATGTCAAAATAGCATGCAGAAAATAAAATTCATTGGCATGCAAACAAATAACCCTGTAAAGCATCGGTCTGAACGAGATAAATGCGACAAGCGACAACAAAACATGAAAAACGACAAAGCCATTTTCACTATAGAAAACTATTATCTGTAGAATGCACTGAAAAAGTCGCTATGAATTTCTAGCGAGATGAATTAAAAGCACAATAACGTCAACAACTACAACAGCAATGACGGAAAATTGCCAAAACTAAAGTATTCGCTTAGCTGTTTGCAAGTTTCACATTTCACAATTCACTTGTGTAATGATAGCAAATGTGAATAGCTCAATGTCCACCATGGCTATGGCTGGATTGGTGTCATCTCATTCGCATGTCCGCCCATCCATCCATTCATATGAATGGCCAATGGATCGTCACTGTATGTTCAAACATGAAACAAATTATTCATAAAGTTTTGCATTTTCTACGAATTTTCATGCATAATATTTCTCCATCGGACGATGTTAACGTTGTTCAAATATATATTCACAAAATTACACGTTATTTGCTAGTGGTGGCTTGTGGCATTCAACCATTGCTTGCACCGTTCGTACAAACACTTCTGGGATAGGAGCGCATCGAATCTAGGAGAATGATGCAAGACGCTTTAACACTTTACACCATTCGCTTGATATGTAATTGTTTTTGCAAATGTTTATGTAAATGTAAGAGAATATTGGCAAGCAAGCAAATATCCCATAAAATTGGATATCCAAGCGAAATATGTTTGAGGCATAGCCGTCAATTTAGATGTTTATATTCGTAATTGCAAAAGCTGCCGGATATTGTAATCATCAGGTTGAATCGCGTTTTTATCATTTGATCATCCCCCAGCAACAAAAGTGGTCAGTGGACAGTTGGTTCGGTTTCATTTATGCAAAATGTTAAACAAATAGCATTTTTAAAGCATATCATTCGATACTGGTTTTCTTTCACTATTTTTTATTGGAATCACACAGAAACCCCTACATTTGGTCACATTCTCTGACCATAAACTGCTGGCTAAACGATTTTTCAGCTAACCTTGCAACCTGACCACCACACAAACACATATATTTGTGCGAAAAGATAAGACGAAAGAGAGAACGTAAAGAAAGAAAAAAAATTATTACCGAATGAGTTAAATGCCATAGTCATTTCATTTAATGTTACTCGTTTCATGTTTTTTCCTTGCATAACATGCTATTGCCGAAGTTGAAACGTGTCGGAGCCGAATGGAACACAATTCTCTTCTTTTTTTTTTCTTCTTGCGCACCAAATGCAAATGTACGGTAAATAATTCAAGAAGCGTTGATGGCGCCCAACCGATCGATTGCTGACTCATAGCTTAAAAGCTTTTGCACTCACATTCAAATATCGATCGAAATATTTATGAATGAAACAGAAAATATCTGCCATCATATCTGTCCGCTTTGATGTTCACCGAATATTAAGCTTTTTCCTTATTTAGAAAATCCAGTCATTTTGCCAGTGTTTGCTTTTTCCAAGAATATCGTTCACATGGTAAACGAATATTTTTGCTCCAAAATGAAATAGCAACCACACAATTTGCTTCAATATGGTGACCATCCACTATACAAAGATAATGCATGCCCAATCACCTTTTCATTTCATTTCATTTGCTTTGTGTTTCCATGTTTCCTCTCTGTGAAACAATAAATGGCATTTCCGTTTTGAATTTGCGAATAACACTGGAAAAGCAATTTCCACCACAAATTATAACCAAACATTATATATTTTGCACTTCCTTTTCATGTTCAATGAATGAACATTTTACAAGCAAAATGCTTCTTTTAATTCTCTACGGTGGAACAAATCCAAGAATTTAATTAAATCCGTTCATTTTAAAAGTAGTGAGACTGGAAAATGGAAAATTTTTCAACAGAATAAAAGAGAAAAATATTTCACAAATGTAATGAAAGAATAAAAATGTAAGTTTTTTTCAACCTAAATACAGAAAATGAATGAAATTTTTGATTTATCGAGAGTTTGAAAACGATGGAATGAATTAAAATCAAGGATTTAATTAAATCCAGACAACATAGGAGTGCCATTTAAATGAGCTCCATTTAGATTTATTTACTGGGGTCAAACTAATCATAAGCAATGTCAAATATCATTTAAATTACTAGAATGAATGAAATATGATACGTTGAATGCAAACGATTTCGACATGGCATCATTTTGGTGAAATAAAAATAATATCATAATTCTCATTGAATGACAGCTGATTAAATGATTATATTTTAATACAAAATTTCGTTGCATTTATGAAAAAATGGCAGAATATTTCTTTTCATAATGAGCTATGAATACGAAGCGGGATGCCTATCATTCAAAAGCCGCATGAAATGTCGTCACACTTTTTCAACCAAAAAATACAAAATAAAAATGTATTTGCTTTTATTTGGTAATCAGTGCAGTGCTTAGCATGCTTAAAGTAAATGATTTTTTTTTTTTTTTTTTTCGTATATTTGCTCTTTGGGAGTGTATTTCACCAAGCTCAATTTGGAGTGTGACGACCAACGTCGATTGCTTTCTGAAAATGTCATCTAGTCAAGCAAATGATTTATTCTAATCTATTGTTTGTGTAGGGCATATTAGATACGCAAGCGAAAAATTATGACAGTGCATTACGACTAAGTGAATATTCGAATAGCGAATTGGTGAATAGGCGATCAAACATCGACGATATTGCCTTAGGTATTTGATAGACTGTTCGAAAATTTTCAAATAAAACCGGCAAGTAACGGTTTTTGCTTCACCTCTACAACAATACAGCATATTATATATATATTTTTTTCAATTTTATTTTTGTCGTTTTTCCCGTCGCAGCTATAACAAAGACCTGCCTCAAATACATATTTTGTCATCTAGGATCGTAGACTGTCGATATAAAAAGTATGTGTAGAGGGGTCGTCTAATGTTTCATATTACTTACTTACAGATGAAAAATGATTGATGGCATTTAATAAAGCGTCATTTTTTTTTCGTTTGACTAACAATCAAGTAGGTGGGAAAGTGCAGAAGGTTTTATTTTTATATTTCACACTTTTTTTCTTGTTTGCTATAAATTTGATTGAAAATCGTGTGACAGACACAAAAAAAAGCGTGCCCAGAAAGTGATATACGATGTCCATGGGTGTTGAATTTTTGCCCACCATAACTGTAAGCAAAACATCGTCTAATTTAATATATATGAACCGGATCAATTTACATACAGCTTGGTTTGAAATCAAAAAGAAAAAATTTGACGCGTATTTATTAAACGGATATTGGGTGTTATGCAAATCATCGACGAAAAAAATCAAAAAAAAAATCGACTAAATTGCAGAGTCGACACCATCCGAACTGATTCTGCCACTCAATTATGTAAATCTGATAATATTGGCCGCAAGCGGAGGAAAACTTTTCACATTATATGAACTAACAATAGGCAAGTTTTCGCATTAAAATGCAATTGAATGCCCTTATCATTATGTGAGTGCATAAAGTGTTACGATGAATCGGAAATGCTTTCGGCACCTTTCGACAACATTCGTTTCTAACATACGCTTTTCCATGCACACAGAAATTCACACAAATGCACACACACACGTATTGCATTGCATCGCATCGCATAAATCAAATAAACGTCATAATCAACTGCACGATTATTTCGGCTACATAATTTTCGAGAAAAATCAAACTACTTGAAAACAGTGCATTATAAATAGTTACCAATTGTTGGCATTGCTTGTGCACATTGCACACTAAACTGCTAAAATTATACACATTTTAAGCATATAAGCTGTTGGGTTGGTTTATTTGTTTTTTTATTCTTGCAGAATTATGGCTTTTGATTAATATGCAAATTGGAGAAATATGGTCACGAGCGGAAATGCTCTGTGACAGCATGTGGAAAGGCGCAATATAAATGTCAAAACGATGGGTATTTATGTGAATCGGTAATTGGGTATTAATATGCAGTGGAAATTGTGAAATTTCAACAGAGTTTCATGTTTATTGTTTCATAATAATCAGGTAATCACACCATCTCATCCGTATTATCGATTCTGTATTTATGTGTGTGTGCAATGAATCAGTTTGTTGCGTGTCTTTGGCTCAGATGTATTGCATGGAGGTCAGTCGCCATATTTAAAACCATTTCATTATGTCAACTATTGATATCACCGTAAATCTTTTTGACAATAGAAATGTTATAAAAATATTAAAAAAATATTTTATTTTTCCATCGAGACACATACAATGGTAAATGGGTTGATTTTCCATCGCGAATCGATCACGATTGAAATTAATTCAACACATTGAAATTCCAAGGAGAATTCGATTCCATTTTTGTTTTGTTTTTTTTTTTTCAAAAGTCGCACAGTTTATGAGTTTTATGCAATTAATTTTCTGAATTGAGGATAATAAACCTCAGTCACGGAATGAATTGAAAAATATTATTACCATTTGAACATACTAGAAATATGTGACGTATAACTGTATAAATGTATAAATCTGTAATGATTTTTTGTGTGACAACTTTCAAGTGAATTCACGGAATTAATGAGGCACTATTAAAAAATATATATAGTGATTATAAAAACAATTTTTATGTAAATATTTATGCAAGTTGTGACATAAATCGATATGTTTGTTTGTACAATGTCATTGTTCACAATGTTTGATGTTTATGTATTTTGCGATTTTCGATTAGCCTAGTTTTTATTTTTCTTTTAAAATAGTTTGTGACATTGTTGCAATGGCAAAAATTGTGAAAAGTTTTTATAAAAAACAACTTTCTTTTATCATTTTGGGTAGATAATTTCATAATAATATACCTTGTACTGTGAGCATCAACACTTCAACTTTATTGTTGATATGTCAATTATGTGAAGAGGCCACTAAAAGTGCTTTCATTGTGTATGTGTGATTCAGTACATTTCATATAAACATTGATGAGTTAAAGAGTGCACGTTCGTCCAATACACATGTTCATCTATGTGCTTACACGAACGCTGAGGACAATTGACTTCAATTTTAGAACATGAAAATAAGCGTAAAACGATTACAATTTGGAACAGAATGGGAACGGGATATGGTACGGTAAAATTGAACTGTGTATTGTTGGTTGTCGTTTAGCCTGAGTGTGGAAAACAAGTGTTTTGCAAATGAAAGCACACCGAGTGCATCGTGAAGCCTGTATGGTATGATGATGAATAAAATTTAAGTGAAGTGTTTCGCTTTCGCTCAAATGCAAGCATACAATGTGAGCTTAACGACTCACTAAAACTATCCAACTAACGATAATATAATTAGACATTTGAACGAAAACTCTTTGTCATTCTCAACCAGACGAAGGGAACTTGTTGTCTTAATGAGATGCATTAGAATGCAACGAAATATTCCACTGTCATGGACATAATCATTTCAAATTAGCATTCCGGCACAAATTTCATTACCAAATGTTAAGTGTTTGAGTGGTCATTTTTGGTATTCAGGGCTGTTCAATAATTACATCGCAAATCGAATTTTGAATAAATTAAATTGTGCTTTTCATTGCGCTCATTGTTGTCTATATGCCAATTGTTAGCCCATTTAATCTGGCCATAATGTGACGTGTCAATAGGTTCACAATTATAATGTTCGATTATCCAACCATTTTCTTCATTCGAATGGAACAATTTGATTTAAATATATGATCGTAATACGCGTTGAGCTTTTCAAAAGCTGATTGAAATCAATCGATCAGTTCGTTGAAAGATGTTCGTTCACTAATAACTGTGCTTAAAATCTATTTTACTCGTTTAATCCGCTTAACTTCGTTAAAATGATGTGACCGTTTTATATGACACCATTCAAATCGTTTATGCTTATTATTTTTCAAGTCACGTTATGCCGACCGTTCTTGTCTCGATTCTTGGAATATATTAGAATTAAAATTGAACCCTCCTAGATAAATGTTCATCGGGTTTTTATCATTGAGTATGTATACTTATATCATACATCACACATTTGTGATTCATTCGATTGTAGCGACGGATTAAGAGACAGCTGGTTGCCAGAAGCGTAAACGTATAAATTTAAAAGTAAACTTGTCGCTTGTCCTTTTGGATTTATTCGGTCAAAGGTTCACATTTCATTCGATTCATTCGTTTTTTTCATCTTTCTCTCTCTCTCTCTCTCTCTCTCTCTCTCTCTCTCTCTCTCTATCTATCTATCTATCTTTTCTCTCTTACGCGCACTTTATCTCAATTTCATTTTATTCAACTATAAAATGTGTTGCATTTTGAATGAAATCGCAAAAACATTTCATAGAAAATCTGTTTCGTTTTACAAAATGTTCGATCCGCTATGGCGGAAATGAAATATATAGCCGTAGCAAAATGAATCATGTAGATCCAGTTGGCTGCACGCAAAGCAATTTACACGAACACTTTCTTCTTCTTCTTCTTCTTCTATTTCTTTTTTTTCTTTATTCTTCTTCTTTTTTCCACATGTTCGTATTTTATGACACATAAAAGAAGATATAGTCAAAACAAGTTTAACAAAAGATTTTCAGAAAGAAACATTTCCATAAAGCAAAAAAGAAGAGAAAGAAAGAAAAAAAAGAAAAGAAGCGACGACCTCTGCGACAATCTCTTTTCGCTTTAAAATATATATTTTTCTTTAGTATTCTTTGCAACAATGTTCCATTGCCATAAGGAATTATTTAAAGCAATCAATCAAAATTATGTCGACGTTGAGTTCATTTTTAGATTTGCCAACGAGCATTTTATTCATGCGAATACAATCCAAATCCGGATCCAATCCACTTTAAATGAGAAAACGATGAGCAGAAGGTGGCGTGAAGAACCATTCGATAAACATAACAAAAAGCAATCGAATGATTTTGTCTATTTTAGATTGAAAATCTCGTGAAATTGACAACAGATGCACACACTTCATCTCAATGGATTTGATCTTAACAAAAGTGGAAGAATGTTATTTTCTGTTTCGAGATCAAACATGGATTAAACATCAATGAAATGGAATGTTGTATCTTTATTCATTCAGTTTACAAACATTTTAAATGATGCGTAAACAAAAGAAAACTCAAAAAAAATAACAGTGATAACAGTTGGTTTTGTATAAACTTTTTGCTTGAATTGCTTGGACTTTTAGTGAGCAATTTGTCATTGGATATGGATAGGTCTGGGCAAGTCCATTATTTTGAAAACATTTGCTTAAACATGAACAAATATTTACAGAGGTTTATTCTTGTTCCATACATAAAATGGCATCGTTTGTGGAAAACAAAATTTAATACGCATTGTAAATATAATTGAAAGGCCGTTTTTTTTGTGGCCGTAGGCTAAAGGCAGGAAAAAAAGTTAGTTTAAGTTATTTACATCCATTTTGAAAGTCAATGGAAATTCCATTAAAAATGGTTTTGTGTATGTGTTTGAGCGCTGTGCAGGTCAAGCGAAACTTTTCAAGTAACCTTTGAGTTAACATATGCGATACCTTTTTATTGACTGATACGGGTTTCAAATATTTATTGTGAGTTTATTTGCATTGTACAGCAAATCTATTATGCGTTTGACATCACTTGCAGCGATAAAAATTGATTCTCATAAGTAGCCATTATGTCATGATATGAGATGATACAATAAACATTCCTCATAGTCTCAAACAAACACTGTACACAAACTCATTCAAACACCCATCGTTCAAATGAAGAGTGTTTGTGTGTGAGAGAAACAGAGGGGTGGAGTGAGAAAGAGAAAACTCAGTGAAATTGTTGACAACTTCTCGATTTCGTTGTGATTTTTCATTTCCTCTTAAATACAAAAGCATAAAATGAATCAATGTCATAACGACGGAACAAAGCTTAAAAAAAAATCACATCAATGAAATGGAATGTGAACACAACTTTCATCATAATATATTTTGATTTTTCGAGAGCACTGTTTATCTATTTGTTCCGAATGCCATTGTCGATGATACACTTTGCTATGAGAAGCATGTAACCGTTTTCTCTTCTATACAATACAACAATCGATGATACATTTTCATTTTTCTAACTCGTTCCAATGGAAAATGGACCTGATTTGTTGTTGAGCATTATTTTTTGAGACATCAAAATGTTGCTGTCGATATTGGGTATTAAAGCACATTGAAAGCAAAGCTTACATATGACAGCCCACACGTACAATTGTACGAGCTTTGATTTCATGTATGCTTTGATATTATGGCATTTTCCCTTTGAATGGAATGGAATGTATCATCAAATAATGAAAAAGTGAAACAATATCTTTATGTTTGGTGTATATGTTGCGTTTATATCGGATTTTAGCTTCTGAATTCCCATCATTTTACTTGTACATACATAAATTGGCCATATTTGATATAGTACACGCGAATGCGATGAGATAAGAAAAGTCATAGAAAGCCTATTAATATCGTTTAATAAGTGATATAAAAGAGCATGACGTCTGCCTTTAGCAATCGAGTAGAAAAAAAAAGAAACACAACCCAAACTCAACGAACGAAAGATGAAAATAGAAACGCAGCAATCAGAATAACGGGACAAAATATCGATAAAATATGATTACAAATTGAATGAAATCGAAATATTGTCATGAAAACCGCACATAAATTGTTAATTTCAACGTTACAAATTCCTTTTCCGCATGTTATTCAAAAAAAAAAAAAAGAAAACATTTTCGTTTGACTTTTGACACAAGGATATGAATATAGTCGTTTCATTGAAATAAGTAACATTCTATTATATGTTGGCAATCAATTGCACATGGTCGATCATGATAAAAACATGCTCTCATATATACTTACTGCAGCTTTTGTAAAGTAGTATTTCAAATTGATCTTGCAACTGATTCTCCAGTGCATATTCCAGTTTGGCAATCGTTTCTTTGTCAGTTTGTTCGCCATACATGAATTGACATCTGTAAATATAGAGAAGAAATGAAGTCGGGTGAAAATCCTGATAGAGATTACAGAAAATAAAAACCTGATGGCAATGAATGAGTAAATGCTAACATCTAATATGATATTACATGAAAGAGCAGGAGAAGGAGGAGGAGGACTAGGAGGGGAGCGATAAATGGTAGAAAGAGGGCGAGAGAGCGAGAGAAGAAAAGAAAAAATTCCAACAGCAAAGACAAAACGAACATGATGTCTATGATAAATGATAGCGCATTTGTTATCGTTCGTCTACTCCAAAGCGTACAATGAATAACATGACTTTTCCGCTCTTGTTGCTACTTCGATTTGTTTTTATTATACTTCTAACTTATCGCCTCTTTCTCCACTATGCACCGTTGTCGACATTTCTTCGTTTGTACTTAGCGTGATTCTCATTTATGTTGTTTGGCAAACTATGTGCTTAATTTTTTTTTTCTCTCTCTCTCTCTCTCTCTCTCTCTCTCTCTCTTTTCTCCACAAACTGTGTTCTTTTTCTTGAAAAAACGGCAGCCAACGAGTAGCTTTATTTGCACAAAATGCACAGACACTGTCATGATTAATGATGGCAGCTCATTATGCGCCAAACAAAGTTTATTGACTCATTGCAACAGATTTTTTTTTGGGATTTTTTTTTGTTTGTTCTTATGAAAACAAAGTATTACATTTCAATGAGAAATTTTAATATAATGAGAAAATCTCAGCTTTCAGTAAATCAATACGGTTAATCAATTTTTGTGTTTACACATTTTAATGCAATCTCATCATTAAAATGTACAATGTATAGTAAATTAGGGTGGTTTTTTTTGCATGATTTTCGAATTTTAACCACGGCACACCCTCAAAAGTTGAGAAATAGTCTAAAAATAAACTATGCAAAATTTCAAAGCGATAGGATACTGATAGGAAAAATGTTCTGAAAATTCCTGTGGGAAAATCGTTTTTTCTATATATTTCTTCCTAAATTGGGAGTATGGATGTACTTTCTTTTCAAAATTTTATAATCGTTTTTAGGGTAATTTTTTTTGCTAAATCCCATTGGTTTAATCAGTTTTTTAAATTTTTCCAATTTTTGGGGACGTGGATGGTTCAAAATTTCCAAAAATGCCAATTTTTCTGATAAATCTGCACATTTCATTATTTATTAAAATTTATATATTTCTGTTTATTCAATCAAAATGATTATTTTTTTGAAAATGTAATAATTTTTTCGAATTCAGCAATCCAAGAAATCTATATCAAGAGTATTTTATTCGAAATCAATTTTCTAATTTTTCACAATGGATATTCCATTTGGTGACCATGTTGATGTGTTATTCTTAGTTTCTAAAATGGTATCTTTGAGTCATTTCCAATGATTTTGGGGTCTCACAATTTAAATCTGCCCTCAGAAGTGGTCGACAACTACACTCCCAATTTAGGAAGAAAAATATATGCATAAAAACAAAATCGAAAATTGTGCAAAATTCGAAAATGGTATAAAAAAACCACCCTATCGAACATCAATATCAGCTAATTATTTTTCAACTATTCATCGCAAACACGATAAATGAAAAATGTGTTGCACGTGGCATTCAATTGAGAATGTGCATTCGCTTAAATTCTGATTCAACTTTCAAGTATCATATATATTGTCCAGTCATTTTTCTTAAAAAATCCCGTTAAAGAGTAAAAAAACTATATAATATTCAGAGCATACAAGATTTACATTACAAGATACAAGAATTTTTTGGAATATTGGTATCGAGCTCAATTCAATTCTCGTTTGGTAAAAATTTCGTGTCCAGCGTTTCAAAGTATTTTACATTCTCTGTATGAATAGTTAACTAAAAAAAGTGCATTTTTTTCTGGCAATTTTTCTTTTAACTCAAATGTAAAGTATGAACAATCCAATTTCGTTGGCAATAATAAGCTTTACTTTTTTTCATCATTCCCGTAGTAATCGAACCACATACAAGATGCTATGAAATGTTCCATGCTGGCAATTTTTTCGCACACGTTAAGCTATACAACGATCGTACATAAGACTTGTAATGAGATTACCAGTTGGCAATTTCTCTTCGCCAGGGAAGTTTTCTCAAGCACGCATACACCATTAAATGTAATCGCCAATGTACTCGAACAAAACTAAAGAATGAAAGACCAAATTTTTCATTTCATCTTTTTACTTTTTGTAGCATCTTTGATTCAATCGCATTCTTTTAATTCGTCTCATTACATTGGGAATGCTTTTTGCCTGTGCTATGCTATGCTATCCTATATAGTATGGTTATGTGATTGTCATCGTTACATGCATTTCACATTCCATTTTGCATTATTTGAATTGATTTGTGTTCATTGTGTGTACAGTTTCGAATTGTGTCTCATTTTTCACATCGTTTTTCATTTTAGCATTTTCAGATCGCAACGGAAAATCGGATGAAAAAACGAGAAAAAAAAATGTAATAATATATATATATATATATATATATATTCTTGATGCAATGGAATTCCGAGCGCCTGAAACACAAACGAAGAAGATGTGTATAGAGTGACAAAAGGAAATCCAAGATAGAACGAGCCATTAATCAAATTGATGATTGCTTGGGGAAAAATTAAGAAATCGGAAAACGACTCGGAAGCAGCAAATAAAATTGTGATTGAGTACATCATCAAAATTTGATGATGCGAACCACATTTCTCCGAAAATATTGCTATTATTCAAGATAATTCAAGCAATGAAACTTATTTCATAGCATTGGATGACACAAAGTTGACTGAATTCGAAATCAAATCAAACCAAATCAAACCAAAAGTTGTTCATGCACAGCGCCGCTTCTCTGCAGGAATCTGTCGGTTGTTATGTCACAGACTTTGATGACGAAATAAAGAGATGAAACTGAAGAATAAGAAGAAGCCGAAAAATGCCATATCATTTTTGTGAAAATGTGAAAATGTGAAAATTTTAATTTGAGCTGAGCTTTTGCATACACAATGGCAAAAAGCAAATATCAATTCCATACAGTAAAAACAATGTTGAAATTGCAATATCAATAAGAAAACTTGACTGAAAATTCATTTTGGCTCATAATTTTGCCATTTGTGATCGCGTGCGAATTTCCGTTCATGCGATTCTTTTACATTCAAGTGGCTGTTATGCATGCTCACTGATAAGCGCAAATTGTTGACATAATATGTAGTCAATGCACACGAAAACAAAGAAGCATTGGCTCCAAAAACCTAAAAGAATGGTATTTGCCAACGCGAATACCATACTCAAATGCTATGCTACGGCATGGATAAATCATTCAATGTTCAATGTTCAACATTCAACATTCAACATTCAACGGGTCTACAAAATAAAATGGCAAAGAATGAAACGCGCAAAGAGCCGAATAGCAACGATGTGTTTTTGATCGTAAAACGTTCATACATTTTTGTTGGTGATTTCTCACTCACTCACACACTCCTCCATTTGCTGTCGTCATCAACGCGTTTCGTGATTTTTGTCGTGCACATGGTTTCATCACATGGATTCATCTCATGCTTGAATAGCGTCTTTGTTCTTCCATCTTTAGTCTTTTAGTCTCTTTTGTCTTTATTTGATATTGTCTAAATGCCAGATAATGAATAAAATACACACACAAATACTTCTAACTGAAACATAATCCGGACAAAGCTTGCAATGATATTGAGCGCATACAGCTCTGCGGTAAAAATGCCATTTAACATCAATTTACATGTAGAACAGTGAAAATGGCCATTCCGTCTGTAAAACATTACCACATTCTTTCTTTCTATCTCTTTTTTTCCTTTGCTATTCTTTATGTGTGTGTGTGTGTGTGTGTGTGTGTGTGTGTGTGTGTGTGTGTGTGTGTGTTTTTTTCATTTTTCTGATTTCGCTTCATTTCGACATTGTTGCGAAACATAAAACGTATAAAAGAATGGAGAATGGAGATCACGCTAGTGTCATGTTTGTTTGTATTAACTTCCATGTTTTATGGCATTGGTTTGGATTGGTGTGAGATGATGCCCTAATGTTTGCAGTCGTGTAAAAATGCCAACATTTCTGGCAATTTTCTTTGCGTATTCCGAAACGCAAACTGTGGAAAAGATTCAGTGACACATTATATTGTATACTATATAAATATCGTGTACACTGTACACTGCTGTACAGCGAATATTGTTTTTTCCTCGTTTTCTTGTTCTATTTGGTTTTATTGTATATATGCTTTTTATCGATTTGATCCTTTTGAGAGGTCGTGTTTGTTTCGTTGTGCGTGTCGAACATTTCAATGGTTTGTGCTCGTAATTCGAAAACCTCACATCATGCAAAAAAAAAAACACACTGGTTTTACGTTAACGCCAGCATTTTGTCGAGTGATCATCAATAAATTGCGTCAAGTAAGAGGAAATTGAGCTCAGATGCGTAAATGGCTGACTGAAGCAGCATGAAGTACATCATACCAATAAATATTTTTCAAGAGACATAGAGACAAATAGAGAGAAAAAGAGATAGTAAATGTTCTGGCCCAAAGTCAACGAATAAATGTGTGCACTGAATATATTAACCGCAAACATCATTCGCATTTGCCATGGTCTTTTTTGGTTCCTTTTATTTTTACGTTCCCAGCGGCTCGTTTTCTATTTCTTTCTTGCGCAATCACTTTTTCGAATTTTGGTTTCCTTATTTATCTCTCTCTCTTTCTTTCTATCTCTCTCTTTCTCTCTCTTTCTTTCTTTCTCCTTCAATGTCTCTGGCTCTCGCCATAATTCTTCCGAATATTTGGTTATATATATTACACCACGGCGATGATTACTTTTTATTGCACTTGAAAATGAGTAGCAGTTATTCGACGTGCTTTGCACTACGTTCTCAAGCAAATTGATTTTCAATGAGCAAAATAGGCATATAAATTTTACAATTTGCATATTTACAAAACCAATCGGTTTCCATTTCGCATTTTTTCCATCCTCCCTTATGAATTTTAAATGATTCATTTTCATTTCCATTTGAATTTGTGTGCGTCATTTATGAAAATTAAATTTAAACAAAATATCTGTTGGAGAAGGTAATGCGGTCGATAGCGTATTGAGAAAAAAAAAATCAATATTATTCCAATGTTTTGGTCCACACTCCACTTTTCACATTCTCCACATATCAACGCGCACAGATATATCCAAACCAGAAAAAAAATGAGAAAATGGAATTTTTAATCAACAATCAATAATTAATGAAGTGTGCAAACCGGTTTCATTGGAAATATTCGGTTACCCATCGTGATCATGATGAAAATTAATTCAACAGTTGAATTGCAATTATTTTCGAAATTCTCTTCGAGAGAATCTCTCTCATCAACTTTAGCATCATTCATGAATCGCATGGAAAATATCCGTATTTAATCAAAAATTGTAAAGAGAATCGCTCTACTCCACATTTTTCAATGAGAAGCAATTTTCAAGCTAATCCTAAATATACTTCGATCATTATCATCATCATCATCATCATCAGCAACAACAGCAATTGCAAATCTTCAGTTTCCGTGTTAAAATGGTTTGATAAAAGCAGTCGATTTCGTTCGTCAAGCTTCTTAATTGCTTGAACAATAGTGGAAAAGAGCTTTACGCAATAGTTAAATAGCTGTAACTAAATACAGCGAAGAAATTGAATAGAGAATATTTAATCAACAGATGGTTCAAATGTGAGTGAAACAATGGCATCATTTTTGCTTCGTTAATCCAATTGTAGTCTATTTGCAACATTCGGAATGAGTCGAATGGAAAATTGATTGGAGAAACTGCATCGTCTGATGCACACCATTGAACTGTGGCTATAAAACGGAATTGAAAAATTGATTTTGAAGTGCGAAATGCCACACTCAATCAAAAGCCTGCTATTCAATTAGTGTAAATCTCAAAATGAATGCGATACGGCATCATGAACATTAAATTTACTAAGTGTGATGAAAAAGTGTGCATTCACAATAATAAAAAGAATGAGAACTCAAGAAAAAAAAGACGACAACAAATGCGATGCAAAAAATATAAGACAAACAAATATTCAAGCTGTGACGCTTGCTGGATGCAAAAATGGCATTGTTTTCCGTCACTTGTTTCTGGGTCGATGATGATTTTTACTTTTTACGTCGACATTATCAAACAAAAATAACCCGAAACAAAGTACGTTTCGACGCGTTTTAGTTGTTTTTTCTTCGTCTCTCAACATTTTATTCTCATTTGTTTTATCGATGAAAGACAATGGAACAAAACTGAAAACTGAACGACGTTGAAAATACTTCGGTTGGGGACAGTAAGAGGCAAATATTCATTCGCTCTATGTTTTAGTGTGCGCTTTTGCGCTTCGGTTTTTGCCATTTTTGTGTGTGTTTTTTCTTTCTTTTTGTTATTCTTCTTCTTTTTCTGTTGTTTTTTTCCTCTTTTTGCTTGCTTATTGCTGTGTGAACCCATAGAATAAATGGTTTATGGTTGTACTGCACAGGGAAAATGTAGCCATGAGATCTGGTCAAACGACGGAAACTCATATCCTTGGGTTTCATTCACTTTACAGCATTTGTGTTGGTTTCATTGATCGACATAGCTAACGAAAATTTTGAAAGGGAAAAAAAAAGTTTTTTATACTCGTCTTCGTTTTTTTTGCCTGTCTTTGTTTTTCTCTTTTTTACTCTCATTCATTCTGCAGTATTCTCACGAATTGGAGCTTATTTGGATTTACCTTACGGCCGAAGCCATCAGTGAGTAGCAGCTGAACCGACAACATTTACTGTCATGGACGAAGAAAAATTACAATATTCGTCATGAAACTTGAATAATTGAGCTGTTAGTAGCTTGCATTTAATAAACTAAGCTCGAATAAACGGGATGCCCCACATTTTCTTGGTCAAAATTGAAGTTTTTACTGGGATTTTCTTCTGTTTTTTTTCCCACTTTCTCCCTTTTTTTCTTATTCTTGTATATTTTCGTGATGAAAAACAACAAAAATATATCATAAAATTCTTCTTTTGTCAAATAAAATTGATCCGCAAATCTGATTGAATATAAATAGAATAAGAATAGAAGAAGAACTGTGTTGAATCCACGATGCTATTGTTCTTCATTCAAGCGAATATTCCCAAAAGTTTACCATTTCAAATTCGATATTATGTAAAAATTCCATGGAAATTTTTCCCATTTTAATATGCATAATATAAATATTTTCAACAATTTTACCAATGTAAATTATTGTTGTGATTATGAATATCGAAAAAGTTTCACGTGAACTGTTTTCATTTGAAAAGGAAATTAGTTTTGTTTCCGTGATGGTATTACATTGGCATTAGAAATTGCAACGAAATACCAACACTGTAACTTCTTCACTCGGTGGAAAATAGTGATAAGGATGTCAATTTTCATGAAACTTTATCCCATTTGGAATTGGAACGTGCGACAACACATACATCTTTACGGTTTTATCAAATACTTGAAATAAAATTGCAAGTATTCGTGCAGAAGTTCCAAGGGTTTTCAACATCTAAACATTTTTCTTCACAACTCAGCAGAGAAAAAAATGAAAACGAAAAAAAAAAAAAAAACTAAACGACAGCATCAAAATTAGCATGCAATCCACATTAAGGTTAATTGAATGGATTCCATTGTGCTTGAGCCATTGTTTTTGTTTGTGTCCAAAGTTCTGCATTTTAATTGGAATGCACTTTCAGACATTCCAAATGACAAACACTTCCATTTTTGTTGATATTCTCTCGCTCTCTTTATCTCTCTTAATCTCTCATTCGTATTCTCTTCTACCATTCTGTCTCTGCCTTCCTCTCTCTCTCTCATTCTTGCATTGTTTGAGCTAGTGAAAAATGAGCGTGCTTTAGATTGTAACTTACCTGCATGTTTTCTGCATGATTTCCGAACGATGGAAACCGGTCATCTTGCTAAACGACTCATTGCAATATACGATTGGGAAGTCGACGATTTGAGCATTTGCCAACAGGAACGAACTATCCTCTATAAGAAAAATAAAAATACACAAAAATAAATCCATGAATATCAATGAAATATAAAAAGGAACTGCGTCTTTTGAATTCATTATCAAAAGAATGGGTTGTTCAATTCACCAAAAAAAAGGTGAACATGAATTGTAAAAAAACCAAAAATTCCAGGTAAAATTCTTTTCCGTTGTACTTTTTTTCTTGGTTCTATCAGAAATTCTCGTCTAAATTAAAAATTTAGATTAAGCATCAGCATTTTTATGTGAAAAAAAAGGTGTTATATACTTGAAATTTCAAAATGTGCCCAAAAATGCTATGAACCAATTATGCGAGAAAAAAAAGAGATTCAACGTCAGCATCTCTGTATTTACATGAGCCAATGTAAACATGCTTGCATGTGATGATTGTATAATTTGAAATTTTACTGGCAATAAATAAGGAGTCAATGACCAAAATAAAATGGGAAGGTCAATTCAAACGTTGACAGCACTAATTACGACAAACAATAAAAACATTTTAAATTCGAGGTTGTTTACGATTTAAACACGTGAATGGTGAAATATGAGAAGTGACAAATTGGACAGAGAAACTGAGTTAGATAAGAATAGAGTGTGAGAAAGAGATGAAGATTGTGGAAAAGAAGAAGGAAGTAACAAGTAGAAAAAGAATTATGAGAAAAATCTGTTTTTCAGATAGGAAAAATAATAACTTTCTTTCTGTTGAATCAATTTTGTATGTGCAATCAGGAGCGAGCACGCATCTGTACGGAACGAGATTATGGAATTAATCATTTTATGTTGGGAATGTGTCATACATATTGATTATATTTCTCTCTTTGTCTGTGCAGAAAAAGCAAAACCATACAATGTTGCCATCAGGAACAACGAAAGATAAATTTGCAGGTTTGTGTACTTGCAGCACAAATTTGTCATTTTACGATGGTTTTTCTCATCTTTCATAATCCATATATAAATTATTCGCACGAATATATTATATATGTATGAGATCTACGTACATACGTATATATCATATTTCGAACGGCACGCACGCCTTTTGTGAAGGTTTCATATTGATGCACCTTGTGTCATTTGTTTTTCCATACACCAGCATTTCACCATCCCATAATACATTTAACCATTTTCGACACACTCCATTTAAAGTGCAAAACTCTATTGCAGAGGCATCAATTTATTTTTGTGCGACAGGTTACATGTGATAATAATGACATCCTCATTCGCGCAACGACCATAACTTTAGACTTCTTCTATTAAAATAATTATAACAATAAAAATGTTAATGATTCAGCGAATGTGTAAGTGGGAAATTTATGTGAATTTCATAATGCCAATATTACGTGTTTGGTTCTGTGGAAATGGCAAACAGTTTCCATTTAAAACGTGTGCCGAAAGCGAAAATATTTCGGTTTTGTTGTACAATAACCCATTTCATGGATGTAAAATGACTAACGAGTGAAAAGGCAAACTATAACAATGCTAGTTTGAAATTAAGTGTATATTTATGTGGTGTTGGAATGTCACCAAATGAGCGCTTTGGCTACAAATTCACAATTTTGTGCATGGGACCGATATGAATCTGAATTGGATTGAGGGCGATTCTCCAACGACGTAAAAGCTACACAGAGAGACAAATACATACACACAAACCCACACCCACATCTATATGCAAATATACAAAACACGCATACAAGATATTGTGATTTTAATTTTAATTTGTAAATTCGTAAAACCAAATGAGCAAATTTAATAAATGACACGAAATGAGTTTTTTGTGTTCTGCTTTGTTATCGATCGAACAAGAAAAGCCAACAAAATGGATGCGGATTCAAAGAAATGGTTTTACAATTGCTTCATTTCTATGGTTAAAGAGAAGAGTTGGTTTCCATTTGGTCGATTATTTTGATGCTGAATTAAATTGCATTGTTTCAGTAAATTGACGTTCAACATGTGGGTGCCAGTTTATCCGCAACAGACATATTTATTCAAAAGTTGTAGCAAAACAATGTTGATATTTCCATAAGTCTGAATTGACTTTATATATATATCTATATTACGCGGAGTTGCTTTGACGACGACGACGACGACTATTGTGCTTTGTATTTAAATAATATTCATGCTTGACAGATGTAAATGTTGTGCCCGTTTGTGTAATATGTAAATTCATGCGTTATTTGTTCGACAGACAAGATCACCGAAAGGATTTGAATGTGCCTATCAGCCAACATGACCACGCAAAATAAAAAGAAAATTTCCAGTGGAATGCTTACAAAGGGGTACAATTCACATAGAAAATGTGTAATGTTGATATTTTATATATCTATTTAAGCCATATCACTCAGCGATGTGTTTATAAAACAAAGTAACAATGGAAATTCTGTCATGTTTTTGATGCTACAATGTTACTCAATGTTAACTATTCAAATTTTCATGACACAAGCACTTGTGTCAATGCAAAAATGATGTCAATTTATTCAAAGAAAATATTATTTTATTACATTTTCAGTCAGTCAGTCAGTCAGTTGGTTTTGTCTTTGAATCTTTTGTACGATTTATGTAATGTGCTTTTACAAAGAGGCACCAAAACCATATCGAATATGCACGTACTTAGCTTATTCATATAAACAACTCAACCTATTTGAATATCTTGCATACAATTTGTTTACATTGTGATATCGAGGTACATATAGACTTCACCTTTTGCTTAGCTTTAAATTGCGTGTGGATTTACAAAACAGCGACGATGAAGACAACGACAACGACCAAAACAACCATGAAATCGGTTTTGCGCTAAGCTTTCCAAAAAAGCTAAACAAAATAAAACAACACAGAAGATAATATTTTGAGGTAACAACACGTTTTATGTTATGCAATAACGAGCAATTCACTTCAGCGACAACGACTTTAAATGTATTTATCGTAAATATGATTTGATCAGAAGTGTGTCTAACAAATGCAGGCAAGTGAAAATGGAAAGAAGAGCCCTTGCGCATTCAAGCGAAGTTGACTTAATGGCAATACAAGCATAATGTTAGACGTATAACAGCAGTAGCAACTCAATCAACGTCTTTTGTTTTCTGTCGTTGCACATGTCGTGTGCCGTTTATTTTCATCGTTATCTCTCTTGGTCGTCACTTCATAAGCGTGCACAAACATACTTCTTCTTTCTCATTTTTTCTAATTCTCTATTTTTTTGGCTGTAAGTAAAATTTCACACTGTTTACATTCTTTTCTGTTCTCTTTTTCTTCTCCTTTGAACATTGTTTCTGCAAGTGACTTTGTTTTACATTCGAGTAATTCCTGGTCTATGGCATGAATGATAATAAAATCGAGTCTAAAGGTAAAAAATCGAGGGTAAATCTACTTTAAATATAATCATTTTTATGCATTAAATAGAAATTCAAGCTGTGTGACACAATTTTCCCGTCATTTTTACATGGTAAAAGAACAACGGTACGACAGCAATATTCAAAAGACCGGAACCGCTTTGTAGTTCACTTTTCATGAGAATTTATACAATGAAAGAAACACTCATAGTGAAATCAAAGACCCGCTTTTATAACATGGGAACCGGCTATGATATAATCATTGCGATGCTAGAAATGCTTTTCTCTATCATACGCATACACGTGGGGTCATACTACCTAAGTCACGCGATTGTCGCAAATGAGATTTGCATGAGAATTTTTCTGCGACCGAAATTCGTTTTTTTGTACGATCAAAATTCGTTTTGAAATATGAATTTTGGTCGCGCGACTAAAATTCGTTTTTATTTACCATAGCGGGGGAACATCAGACAAAGAACAAATTTCGGGAATGAGGATAGACAAAGTGGAGTTTTCGGTACAAATAGTGTTGCGACCAAAATTCGATTTTGTCAGAGACCTTAATTCGTTCCGAACAACAAATTATAGTCGCAATTTTTTTTTTGCGACCAAAATTCGATTTTGTCAGCGACCTTATTTCGCGCGACTTAAGTAGTATGACCCTACACGTGCACTGTGTTCGTGGCTGTATGTCTGTAAAATGTACATTCAAACAAAACATAGACTGGTAGAAATGTGAACAAAATGAATGGTTCCGTTTTAATTACAAGCTTTTTTTTAATTATATGAATACCCTCACCAGCATATTTCTCGCACTCACACGAAACAAATGCATTCGGCACTGGTTGATGGTCGATGCATTAATGACAATATTGAGGTTACTATCACACAAACCGTTTCCGTAACATTACTTGTTTCTCTTGGCTTAATTCACTTGACCGGATGACGTCAAATGCCTTTCATTTTGTAACTGCCGAAAGAGAAAACACCAGTCCCAGATCCTTTATTACGGACATTTTTGCATTCAATTTCCCAATCAATTTAAATAGGCTTATGAATTCGAATGAGAAATGGTTTAATTAAAACCGCAAAATTACAATGATCGTCAATTTGTATTTTTAAAATGGGCTTAAAATGAGCAGACAACATGATATTTTCAAGCTATTTATTTTGACATTTTTGTCACAATTACTTGGGTTAGATAGCGAATGAAATTGCATTTGGTCAAGGAATTTTGTTAACCAGCATTAAAGTATAATTGGATGAGAATTCATTTGAAGGTTTTTTTCACAAAAAAGTTTTCCAATCATGACAACAATTCGGAAAATCCACGTCCAAACTAATTATTGCAAAGTGCCTTGAATTTTTCTAATTAACATTTTTACTTTGTGACATACACACACCATGAAAAAGAATAAAATAATCCAGAAAATTATTCAGAAAATGGAATTTCACTTCAATATTGCGCAAGTTTCTTCAAAAGACTTCTTTGATAACATTTCAATTCGCAGTGAAACAACGCTGAATTCCATTAAAATTTAGCAGAAATTTTGTCGAGAAAGGATTTTAGAAAAGCAATGCAACACTGTTGCAATTTAGTCATGTTGATTGGAGTTTCTTCTTCGGTCTCATATCATTCCCACACTCCTTCTACTTACTTTTCATTCTCTCTCTCTCTCTCTCTCCCTCTCTCTCTCTCTGTCTATCTTTTTATTTTTCTATTCTAGAAGGATGCAATTTCCTACTTATGAAAAGATAATTTTATGCTCTTCAAAATGTTTACTTTGAGCTTATGGAAGTTGTATATTTTTTTTCCTTCTCTCGTGTTCGCTTCAAATGAGGATTCTATCGCAACAGATTGTTTCAACTTGAAGCATATTCAAAATAAGTCCTATTTAAATAGCTCACTCATACGAACTCATGAGAGATATTACTAACATGTATAAAATATGTGGCATGTTGATTGGTCCCATACTCTCTAACATCAGCGGGAGCGTAAGTTATGATACAGCATATTTACGCTCATCAAAGCATGTTGAGTAACGTTAGACAGCAATCAACATACATTGTAATTGTCTCATTTTGATTACGTGTTTTGGTTTTAAGCCACATACCATTGCACACATTCTTCATCGGGGTGTTGTAGTGCAATGATTATGATATTTCCGTTTAAAACCAAAAAGTATGTGTGTGTGTAATGTGTACATATGTATATATGTGCGGTTTTGTGGCAATGACAGAAAAGTGCTAAAATATTATAAAAAGCAACAGTAATAATCCATTTCTTGCATCACATCTGTCGAATCAAGCAATTTGATGTCATTTCCAGTGAAGAATGATAATGAGTGGCTTACCGCAAAAGCGGTAACATCATTCCAACGGGCAAAGTAAGTAAATTCCAGATTATTTACGAAATAGAAAATTGAGAAGTTTCGTCGAAGTTACTCGACGTGTTAGTGACGATAACTTGATCTAATGAAGATTGCTTAAAATTATATTTCCCTTAATTTGTTGATGAGCTCGTGAGTAGCAGATCGCTAATGGCCACGATGGAAAAATCTATTTCGAAAAACTTTTGGAAAATCATTCGACAATGTTTGTTTCATTTGACTTAATAAGCTAATGCATCAGTTCGATGTTCCTATTAATTCTTTCGGAATCAAGATTATTTCACCGTATGGTAACATCAATGCTCTGACTCATTTCAATTTACTCGGGTTAAAGTTGATTCGTTTGTGGAAATTCATAAAATCACTAGCAAATGCAACAATCCGTCCATGGTTTTGTGAAAACATTTTAAGAAAATTCAATAAGAACGTATCTTTCCGCAGCAGTTACAATTTTTGCATTCAGCAAATGAGTTAATGCGAACAAATGTCATAGAGCAAATAGCAACAATGATACAAGCCCAGCATAATTTATCAATTACATAATGCAAATTGTAATTTGCTTTAACTAGGTAATTTAAATGGGAAAATAACGCACATTTTCTGCTTGGCAAAACATTTTTCGTCTTGTGACAGCCAGCTGACTATTGTAAATGTGTAAATTTTGGTGCACCACATACAAAAACCGCATCACTTTACATTCACAAATATCAACCGCATCGCCAGAAAGACATCGTAAAGGCTGCCACTGACATAGACTAACTGACTGACTCATACCCAGAGACAAAGACACAGATACAGACACACAAGAACTATAGCACAACGTATACTGCAATTTGGTGTCGCGCTTTATTTGCATGCATAATTATCTTTTTTAATTTAAATACTCAAGTGAAATGCAATTTTGTCAATTTTTCATGACGAAAATATACACACAATTTTTGAAATCACGAATGGGACTCATTCACACACGCAAAAAGGGAGGTTTGTGACATGAGAGAGAATCTTGTCTCACGTATCAACTTATTAAGTTCTTTAACAAAACTTAGTTATCACTTGAAGCATTTTTGTGTGACTAAGAGTCTCTCTCTCTCTCTCTCTCTCTCTCTCTCTCTCTCTCTTTGTGTGTGTGTGTGTGTATGTATGTGTGTGTGTCGCTGTCTAACTCATACATTCGGGCGCGCAAAAGAGAATGATTAGTCTCTGGTGTACGATTTTCAAGTATGAACGTTTTTAAGTTGAAAACATTTGCAAAAATATGACTGCAATGTTGAGAAAGTCAACTGGGAATTGGTAAAAATAATAACAACAACTACAACGCCGACAAAAAAAAAAATCAACCACCAAACCGAATACTCTTTTAATGGCAAAAGCACGTTTCAAAAAGAAAAAACCACACATGCATTACAAAGTACTTCACCCAGAATATGGCATAAGTACACTTCATGTTGATGCAGACAACATTGGAATAATAACGACAACATTGAGATGAATGGGAAATAAGTTGCATCATTTTTCATACCGCAACGAAAATGTAGTCAAATACCATTTGTGATACAAAGTATACGACACTTCATACATATGATGGAATGTAATTACCCACGGTTTTTTTTTTTCTTTTTTCGAAGTCTGTAAAAAAATGTACGGAAATTCTTTTTTCACGCAACAACAACTGATTATTTTATATTTATTCGTCGAATTTCATATATAATTTATAATTCCATAAGGTAAGTAGATTTTCAGGTAGAGAAAACATGAATAAAATATTCCAACATCCATTTTCAAACACATACTTAAGAGATTCCAATTAAAAGCTAAACGCCATTAGTTAACATCTCCATGGAATATGTGGGTTTTAAGTGTGCAATCGCATTACTTAAACAATATTACTTGTGTTGAGATGAATCCACAAGTCATGGAGGCGATACCGCCACCGCCATCGCTTGTTATAATATAAATTTAACGAAAAACACCGTCTTGACTTTTTCAACAATGGTTCATTATTAAAAGTCTAATCACTAAAAAGAATCATGGCATTTTCTTCATTTGATGCCAAAAATGTTCACGGTAGTCTGTTTATTTTTTCAATTCCAAGAAACAATAACATGCCTTTTAAACAGCCATCGCTCTTTCCACAATTTTATTCAAAGCAAATCATTAAATTACGTAATTGCAATGCTTCAAGTGAACATAAGTAACGCGTTACCTTTTCAATTATTCGCACAACCTTTTCAATGTTTCTATGGTTTTTTTTTTTGTATATGCAAAATGTGTGCAAAACTTTTTCGCAAACTTTTTTTTCGCAATCTTCACTTCCTCGTTTAATGAAAAAGCTAAAACTTTGTGTTCTTATCGCATTAAAAATCGCAACATTCCATTTTCCAAGCTATTCATCATTCATTTTGGTCTATTTGATTGTCACGTGAATTTTGATTCGTTATTAACAAGACTGACTTCGTTAGCCATCAATTTGTAAGAGTTTTTCAGATAAAATTATATGAATTGCTCCACCATTACATGAAAAGTTAAATGTGTACAAGTTTGAAATAAAACTTTTGATAAAAATTTATTCGTTACACGTAGATGGATTAATCATGATCATTTTTTGCATTTTAGCAACTGTACCAATGCGGGAAAAATGACTTTAATAATTTATATTCGCATTGAATTAAAATCAAATGGAATAATTCATTGTAATTACAGCGTTAACAACGAGACATCATAATTATAATGAGCTTATTTTGCGTGGTAATGGTCGATTTTATTATCGGGCCACCGAAAGGTCAAAGTATCACTAAAGTGAAAACATTTCGCTGGCAAATGGAAATGGTCAGTGAAGTCAAGCATTAAATTGAATTCAATGTATACAAAAGAGCTTTTTCTCTTATTCTCCCTCATTCTACCTCATTTGCCCTCACATTACATTTTCCCTCGAAATTCTTGTTTGCCCGCTTTTTTTTTAATATTAAACCGTAGTAAATAATCAGGCCACAAAAAACACTTTAGTCTGAGCTGAGCATGCAAAACAGAGCTTGTTTCCTTCAACTACATTGTACAACGAAATATTTTTTTTTTTTTTTTATTCATTTTATTATTGTTCGGTTTGAACATGAGCAAGTCTATCGGAATTTTTTTATGGATAATTCAATTGCTAGAATTGCATTTTTGACTCAATGAATATTTGGTAAAAAGAAAATAATAAAAAGAAGGGATATTTGGCCTGTAGACTAAACGATTAAGCAAATTTATGAGGATAATTGTGATATGAAATGCAGCCGAATAGTAAAGCTGCCGACATCAGCTGTAAATCGATTGTACTCGTCATTTTTTTTTTTCCTTTTTATTTGCACACTCTGAAATGAAAATCAAAATGGTTCTAATCTTTATCGAGCTAATTTCAGTTAGCAACCATTTCCCCATTCAATTTCATTGGGATTTTATGCACAATTTATGATGATCCAGATATAAAGTGGAAACGACACAATGCCCGATTGAATTGCGGTTTGATTTTAATGTTACGACTATGTCTAGATTCAATCGAGAATGGTCACGTTCGTCTTACATTTATTTCATTGCAAATAGTTAAATGCGTTCAATTGCATGAGAGAAGAAAAAAAAAACAGATACAAACGAATTTGTTTCAGAAAATTAGAGAAAAAGTTTATGAAGAAGAAATAACTGTAAGCAATATTCAGCGCATCCAGAAAGTGTCTAATTCAATTTAATTTTTCTCTTTTTTTTTCACTTATTTATTGAAAAAGTTGAATGAATCGTTACATAAAACAGTTATGCATGTGCTGGAGTGTATACAATCAAGTGAGTGGTCATTTTTCAACGGGAGAAACTTTTCAAATTAATTTGTATCGACTTGAAGTTTGTGTTGACCGAACCAATTTTCACCTTTGAGCTATGCAAAATGAGAGAATATAGTGAGTGACTGATGAAATTCGCAAAGTTTTCATGTTTGCATGTTTGCATAAGTTCAAGCTGAATTTAATGCGTCACTGAAAATAATTGCCTTGAAATATGAAATAGTTTTTCGTGGTTTGTTCGCTACGTCACTTCCGTTGCATCGAAAGTTTTACACTAAAAACTATTTAATAACAAATATTCGTGGCAAACATCGTCTAAGCTTATTTTACCTAAGCTTCACACTGAATATAATGTGTTTAATATTTGCAATATGCTGATTGCTGAATGCTCTCATGATGGTGATTTATTTTTTTTTTTTTTCACTTCTATTTTCGTTTAGTCATTTAGCATTTTTGCGTTGTTTGGCGTTGCATGCACATCAATTCTATATTTCAATGAATAAATTTGTGAGAAAAGTGGCATGTGATTTCAGTATATGTAAACAACGAGAGAGAGAAATAGATGACGAGACCGAAAGAAAGGAAGAGAAAGTGAAGCGAATGCTAAAATTCCATAGAATAAGTGAAAATGTGAAATGTGAAATGAAATGAAATGGGATGGTATTTATTTTGGCAAGATTTCAACGAAGACAGCGATTTTTTTTCTCGCGCAAATTTCATTCAATACTTGAGGCAATACGAACGAACTAAAGTATTAAAAATGAAAGCAATTTTGTGCTATACTTGCCACCATGTCATTTACAATGTTATGGAAGTTAGGATTGCGTTTTCTTCAAAAAAAAAAAAAAAAGGAAAAGAAATGTACAAAAATGAACCGCTATCGCTCTCGTTGAAGACGCCAAAGCTAAATGGGTTGTTCTAATGGTGATTATAGTGCTTTTTTTCCTCTCTCTTCATTTCCAGTAAATGTTAGCAAATAACTATTTTCATAATAGAAAGTCAGTCATTACTTGTGTTAGTATTAATGGAATGTCGACAGCACGCAATGGCATCAAGTGCCAGCCATTTTTTGCTCTTGTCGATGTTAAATATCAAAATTGGTTCAAATAACTTGTGATAGTTGTGAATTTCCAAGCCCAGCTCACTCAAAATCATTCCATCAATATATTAGTGTTCTGTTGAGAATTTCACTCCCATTTCAATCGAAGCTTTTGTTTTTTCCGAAAAAAATATTTTTCGCTTCGTTCAGTCGGTATTTCCATGTTTGTATATATATGAAGCAATCACCGAAGTAATGAAAACCTATTATTAATATAGACCAAATGATCCTCAAAGGTTAAACCATGTTATGTTATGGCGCTCATGGCAATTTTATTAATTTTTCAAGCAAAAATAAAAATAAACCCAACGAATGAGTTTCACAATATTCACGCAATTTCTTTACTTGTTAGTACATTTGGCTGGTGCGAGAGCTCATTATTTCTATTAGCCCAGCATGTTTTGCATCAACATTCATTTATTCATTCATAGCAAATTAAGATTTACCAAGCATGAATGTTGGTAGGAAATTTACGTTGTCGGTATTTCATTACTTTCTCTGTTCGGTTGAAGTACATCAAAGATGTACTTAACTTAATGATTCGTTTCAATGCCCACTTATTTAGCCAAATCTAATTTTTTGTCCAAAGACAAAATCCAAAATGAAATATTAAACCAAATCAATTCAATCCACCCATTCAGATGAAGATTCATTAAGTGACAATAGCCTTTTGAGCTGATAAATCCATTTTGGTACGATATTTATTTACGTTGTTCAACCATTATGGCAAAACATCGGTCAACGTTCTGGGATGCTGCTGCCGATATTGCGATAATAACCAAATTAATTTGTGAACATTTATCAACGGAAATAATAAAGTGAACGGAAGGAAAATGTTGGATTTCCATGTTTATATTACATAATATTGTTATTGTTCACTTCAATGACTCTTTTGGTCAAAACTGACCATCTATCTCTATCTATCTTTTTATGTATATACGAGTATTGCATGCATGCAATCTTCATACATATATAAAATATAATAATACTGGAGAATAATTTCATTGTTGGTTGCTTTTTACAGTCTAATATTGCATATGAAAATCGATTCAATGCTCTTTTCTCACAAACGAAGTGCTAGCAAACATTTTAAACATTCAACAAATGCAGATTGTATTCAAGAGATTTCATAAAATCCCAAGATGCTAAAAGCATTTTTCAAAAACTTCACAAAAGAAATTCTATTTCTGTGAAATGAAAAATACTTTGGTGCACACAAGAAAAAGAAACTATGACCAAATACATACATAAAATCCAATCTAGAAAACTTGAGTGCCGTTCAGTCAACCCGAAATATGGTGCTTTCGTTTATTGCATTGTAGATAAGAAAATATACGTAAAATATGATATTTTAATGCAAATCAAATGCAAACCTGCTTTGAAAGTAAAATCGCGGGTGCATTCTAAATACAATGTACACTTTAAATTGACAATCAAAAATGTATTCAGAAACATACACACACAGATAGAGAGAGAGAGAGAGAGAGAGAGAGAGAGAGAGAGAGAGAGAGAGAGAAGGAAAGAAAGAAAGGAAGAGAGATGACAACGGGGGACTAGAAAATAGCAATTGTTTGCGCGAAAAGTACGTTTTTGATTTTACTTTCATTTTCTTGTTCGCTTTTATTTGGTGCTTTTAATATCACAGTTTTCACTTGGAAATAACTGTTCTGCTTTCAGATTCCAGGATTAAATATCATTTATTTTTATTCTTTTGTTCGCAAATGTCTATATTTACATTGCTATAATTTTTCTTCATTCACGATTTACGAATCGTACCGTACGATTCCATTGCTTGATAGTATTCATTTCATTGATCAATATACACATAGATGAAGTATATGCAAAACGAAAATATTTCTAGTCCGGCATTCGTTTCGTATGATGCATTCATGGTATGAATTTCCAACAGAACAAACTCATTGCAAAACAACCGCATTCTATCTTGAAAGTTATTTAACAGTTGCTTTCATAACAGTTCAATCAATATGTTTTGAGCAGTTGCTTATTTGATTTTGCTTGGTGTTCTAATTTTTGATGCAAAATCCCTCCCGATTAAGCTTTGATTGCGCGTAAATTAGATAGTCATTTTCATGTTTTCATTTTCAATATCTCGAAGCAAACTGCACAAACAAAATGAGAAAATTGATTTTCATTTGTTCAGCTCTTTTGTCATCCGCATTTTCATAAATAATGATCAGCCATAAATGTGTCATAATCAGCTGTTTTAGTGAAAATTAAAGAGAATCTGGTAAATTCAAATAATAGATTGTTCACAATGGCATTGAAAATTTCTTGGCATAACATAATTTTTAAATTTTTTCCCACTCACTCAAGAATGAAGATCAAACATAACACAAACAAAAAATTAAATCAAAATACTTCAAACGATTAAATGCTGCAGCGATGATGAACGAGAAAAAGTTATTTAATGAAAAAGTTTTGGTACGCACGAACGTTGAAAAATGCCGCTTAACGGTGTCATACGCTGCAATCGTATGATTTTTAATTTAATATCAACAACAAAACCAAGTAACAACGAAAATTTATAATAAATTCCATTAACAAAATTTATCATCCACTTTATTTCCGCGATTTAATTAAAAAGTTTCATCGCAATGAATTTGTATTATCGAATCGTTGCATATAGAGCAGTAGTCCGCGTATAGTTCCTCTATGTTTATTTTTGCTATAAAAAATTAAACAAGTATTCTTGCATCGTATGCTTTTTGAGCTAATTAATATTGAAAAGAACGAAAAAAAAATTGCCTGAAATCACAAAACTGGACGATAACAACAACATAGTTCACTAGCATTTGCCTCACATTCCATAAAATTTCATAAACAATCAAATAATTGAAATATTTATTGTGGAAATGTTTATATTTCAAAAGAGACAAAGTCCCAATTTTTATTGATTTCATATTTAAAATTGAATGAATTAAATTATGCCGTTTTGTGATTGATATTATTGCTTTTATAATTTATAAAGGCACATTTTACTTCGTTTGAGTTAACAAAGAATTTTTGGAGCATATTATAGTATTTTGATAAGTAGTACTGAAGTACAAAAGCATTTTAAATAAATCTTTGGCAATTTCCAACAATGCCAGTTTGTATTAAGTTATTTATAGAATAATGATACCTTCCAATTGAACTAGTTTACAGTTTAGTTAGTTATTCTGTGGTGAAAATCACATGAAAAACATGCTTGTTACACTGGAATGAATCGTACAGTACGTTGTAAAAAATTACGTGTACACTGGCACAGACAATCATCATTAGAAAAAGAATTATTGATTTGAAACAAAACGTAGTTCATCCATTCGTGGTCAATGATATTCAATTCACAACCACACTGACCATTATGAATCAACGTAAAGGCGATTTCATAATCGGCTCAATTCTTCTCAGAATGTATCAAAAATAATTCAGATTTGTGAAAATGGTGAATCATAATAAACTCGATATTTTATTTGAATTTCTCAAAATGCAACAAATTTCTATTCAACCATGTTATTTTGGAATTCATGATGATTTAGATTAAGCATAAATCGTCCAATTGCACTAAATAACCTTAATATGGTTACCAAAATTTCTTGTACGTTGATCGAGGTGCAAACACTTATAGAAATTACATAAACACCATCCAATGGCTCTCTTTAGATAATATTCCTAAATGGATTTCAAGTATAATGTGTTTGCTCAAGAACTTGTAGCATTGCATTCTCGATTATTATTATTATTTTTTTTTTTTTTATTTGAAGAGAATTCCAAACATTTTTCATAAGATGTGTTAGTCGAACTCCATATATTCACATGTTCGTACACACTTTAAGCAGTTAGCGCAGCGTTAGATTGTGAAAACGGTGTTATTTGAATCACATCACAAATCATTCTCAATGGTCTTTCAAACCATAGATGAAATGAACCAAAATGTTATCTAGCGCATTAGATGATTTTGGGTAAATGGATTTGAAATGTACACCAGAATTTCAGCTCTCTAGACGGGCATTAAAATGCAAATGATATTGCAATCGTTGTGAATGCAAACGATGTGCAGAAAACGAAATCGATATTGCATACCAAATTAGTCGCAATCAAGTTTGCAACCGTTTCGCTTCATTTTGTATGCACGGTTTCGTTGAGAAAATTGTTATGTGTCGTCCGCAATGGCTCTTGATACAAAGTGCTTTTGGGTGCTTTTTCGTGCATTGAATGACGCAATACCATCAACAACAGTGGCATGCGATAGGAGCAACAAAGGCAAAAACCAGACAAAGTGCTGATTTTTAAGGAAATAAATCAAATTTTTCATATAATTCATTCGAGTGGATTTTATTTTCGTGATATTTTGCCCATACATACATGATGAGATGGGATGCTATTAGTTGAGATGATCTTAAGCACCCTGATTCATACATAAAACCCCAAGCACCATAAAAGAATTGGCGGAAGACAAAGCCAAAACCAAGGTGAAGAAAAAAAAAAACGAAAAAAGATTATATGCTAGGGAAAAAAACAACCAATAAAAATGGATTCCCAATAAAATGAAGATTTATTTTTTTTTCTTATGGAACGATTTTATTTTTCAATACCATGTTATTTTCTTTAACATTCGAGTTCATTTTCACTTTACCATACACAAGATGGCAAATATTCTCTTTTCTCTAATCGAAAATTCGCCATCATTCTCTTTCTTTCTCTATTAAACACATTACGAATGATTTGGCTGCACAGTTGTTCATGGCAGTGCTTAGTATTGTTCTTGAAATAAATTTCATTTCTAAAATGAGTTTTGTCGTACATTTGCCATTCTTTCATTCGAAAACTGTTAATCGAACCAAATCATGATTTATGACTTTTGTGCTTCACTAAAACATTACAATGACTGAAAGTTTGTACTTTGCATGTAGTGCATTCATACGACAGCGTACTTTTTTATTTGTATGTTTCGTTTCGTTTCGTTTCGTTTCTTTGCGATTCAATTATTGTGGATTCTCCTTTTGCCCGCTGTATGCTAGGGGGATTTAACTCTCACGAATGCGTACATTTTTACGAATTTTTCAAAAATTTTGCGAATGCGCTTATGGACATTTGCACAGTATTATCGAATGTTTACAAATTTATTATTGGAGCAAATGCATTCGTAAACATTCGCTAATACCGTGCAAATGTCCATAAGCGCATTCGCAAAATTCGTGAAAAATTCGTAAAAATGTACGCATTCGTGAAAGTTGAATCCCCCTAGGCTGTATGTGTGTATGACATGAAACACGTTTATATGAAAGATATTAAATCGGTAGCATTTCTATAAATGTCGCTACTCTTCATCATTTTCTCTTTATTTTTTTTTTTTTTTTTTTTTTATTTTACAAAATTTACGACAATCTAAATTAGATTTTCTTAAAGCGTTGCGCGCTTTAAAATTCCAACACATTCCGCATTTCGTTGGAATGTTTAGTGCTCTAGATGTTTATCGATTGCCACAATTTTTGTCGATTTTAGTGTCTGAGTTGTGTGTGGTTGTAAGTTGATTGCAACATTTCATGTTATGATTTTCTATGGAACTTTCATTACTCAATTCGAAATTTACAATTTGACGAATGTCGTCGAATTTCTTTGAGCGGGAAACAAACGAAGCACCTCGAGCATAGCGAATTCATAAAATGTTTTATGATTTTATTGATTTTCTCAAGTGGCCTTGATTTCATTTCTTTTTCTCATACTCTTTCTTTTTACATTCACAAGCGGCCCGTGCTGAAGACTGGTTTTTTTTTTACTCTTGTCGAAGACAAACTGGATTAACAACACACATGACACGATCCAAGCAAAGGAAAAAAAAACAACAAAACTTTGGCTCCGTTCGCAAGAAGAAAAAAAAACTAAATAAATCATTCGGATGAAGATGGCGACTGCGAGTCATTTGATAACATTAAAAAAAAAAAGATACTGAAATGTTTAATTCAAGTGCGAGACACAGTTTTCGGTCAAAATGTCAACTGTTTTTTTTTTTCGATGATTTGCTGCAGTTGTGTTTTTTCATTTGGCATTTGTTCGATTTTCTCTATCGCTCTTTCTTTCTCCTCCAATTCGACCAAAAGAGGACGTATATATGTTTGTCGGCTGTCTGCGTCTCATTGTTATGATAATCGTGTTTCCAACTGCGTGCGGTAAATTCATTGGCAAACAATGTGTGTGTGTATTCGAAAAATATACAGGAACAAGATAGCTGAACACCATACACAAATTGAACGGAAACTCAACCAAGAGCCAACAACATGCTATTGAATATGAAAATTTTTATTTATATATATTTTCATATATTATTATCGTACAAACACATCACCATCACCAAAAAAAAAAAAAAAAATATCCGGGACTGGATCAAATATTGAAAATGAAATCATCGCCAAAAGAAACAGTCAACAAACAAAATTCGATGGTTTGAAAAGTTTGGAATTCAAGTCAAAGCCGTTTAGATTATTTTACATTCAATACATTCCCTTGCATGCTAGCTACCATGGTTCGTTTATGTTGATTTTTTTATGCCCAAAACAGGGATAAAAACATCGGTTCTGTTGCCATCTTCTTCATTCTGTTGCCAACGCAAAACCAAACAAATAATATGAAAATGTGAATTTGATAAAATATTTGAAATGATGGAATTCTGTATAGAAAACCATGACATGCATTGTATGTCCGGGAAACATATCACGCTCAACGATAATTCAATGTTATCGCTTTATTGAACGGCGTCAATATAGAGATTCGTTGAATTTTCGACCGAAAATAAAGTACTTTATATATTGTATATTCGAACATTATGCTCAAATGCTTACGCGATGTTTCGGATTTGAAATCGTAGAATACAATTTAATTCAACGCTTCTTTGCTTTCAAAAGTAAATCAATAACCAAAGATCTAACTATTTTATCGTAATCGAAAACTGTATTACATTTGTTTGTCTGAGAGAATTGTGTTTGAAAAACTTGTACGAATCCTTTGAAAGTTGCATGCTTTCAGCTCATAATACGAATTTAACTGCTTTTATGGATTCAGTTTATTTGGGAGCAATACACGCATTTCCATTTTAACCAGATGCGATCTATACTTTTGAACAGCTTTTTGTTTTATGGATTTAGAGATTATGCTGGAAGATTTAGCTTGATTCATTTTTGAGTGAGTACACACAAGAAAATGCCAACTGATACAATCCGAAATCATCTCTAAAAATCTATAGAAGATGACAATAGTGACAGAGAAAAAGAGGGGGGGGTTGAGATAGCGAAATAGAAGAACAACCAATTGATATTGATTCAAAATGTTGAATATGTAATGGAAGTGAAACCAAATGCACCACATCAAAGATAATAATGTGAATATGAATGGCTGAAAGTGAGCAACTGAATCAATGAAAGCGTCTATCAGCACTGTCATGAATGTTGAATGTGTGTGTTTCATGAAATGTGTGTGCATCCATTTTGATGCTTCAATATATCGAATATCGTGCACAAAAACAACAACAACAGTAGCTGCAATATGTTTGACGTCATTACACGATATTGTGAAAGAGGTCAGTTATGGTCTATGCTAAAATTGCACAGTAAACTAACAGCAGACAATAAACCATTAAAAATGTATATATGATCATCCAGGATAAAGATGGACAATCCGTTTCACATTCCTATCAAATCAAATCAAATCAAATCGATATCGAAAATATTGAACCATAAATTTCATCTGACCAAATGGTCATATTGTATGATATGTGTGTGTGTGTGTGTGTGATCGATGACGATAAGCATACCATTATTTTTCTCATGTCGTTTGATTTAATATGTATTTTATGATGGTGTTGTCTTAAGCCATGTCAAGCCATCCCATGCCATAAAACTTGAACAATAATCAATTTCGGAACATGGAACATGCCACAAGATATGGAATTCAACAAACATATCAGCCATTCACCATTCATAAAAGGTGATAGAAAATGTGAGCGGTCG
Source organism: Resseliella maxima (assembly GCA_029041755.1). Classification (NCBI taxonomy): domain Eukaryota; kingdom Metazoa; phylum Arthropoda; class Insecta; order Diptera; family Cecidomyiidae; genus Resseliella; species Resseliella maxima. The sequence continues at coordinate 90,778 of JAQOWM010000594.1, read as the reverse complement.
CTATTCATTCACCATAAAGAGAAGGAAGAAATGTGAAAAAGAATGGAAGAGACAGAAGAGAAAAATTGTGTAAAAGCAAATGCGAGTAACGGAGTAATGGAGAGAGAGAGAGAAAGAGAGAGAGAGGGAGAGAGTGGGAGAGAGAGAGAGAGAGAGAGAGAGAGGAGAGAGCGGGATAGAGAGATCAATTAAATACAAGAGCTTACCTTATGGCTAACGCTATCAATAATTAGTATGAATATAAAACCTTTTGTTGTGCGTTATCTATAGAAAAAAAACACACATTTTCGACTTTGATTGATCATATTTAGGTCGTTCTCCCATTGAGACGCAAACGATTGTCCAGTTTTATGGAAAAATGTGCCTAAGTCTCAATCAATTATATGGAATTAACAACATTGTGCATGTATCGTGCAAAATAGAGACAACATCGAAAAATTCATTAAATTTAATTAATCTCGATGTTGAGCGATTCGCTTTGGGTTGGTATGTGTGTGTGTGTTTATGTTTGGCATCGGAAATAAAAACATTGGCACACCACATACGGTTGTTGGTTTTTCCTTTGGGTTTATCGCACGCTGTGCAGTTTACATACCAAAATGGATTTCCAAGCGGTATGTGATTGGAAAACAATTTTCAAGCCCCGCATGTTACGTGAAACTCTCTCGACTATTCTAACCTAATTTCCTTTTTCACACGATGCTGCTGACGATGTGTGCACGACCATCGACTACAAATATCAACATTTAGTGATAACGTTTATCGTGTTCATATAATACATCTTATTTTTGCTAAAGAAATTGAACAATCGCTCCGTTTAACAAATAAATCACTGATACAACTAATTTTCGATATTTGGCATTTTGTTTTGTCGATACGAAATATTCCCATTTAACCAAATATATCGGAAATGAGTGGCGCAGGCCATTTATCCCTAGTCGAAACATATAAATATTTTACACGTATTGAGAAATCAATAGTTGGTTATGTCGATGAAGAAGCAAGAGAATATCGCACGGACTAAGCCGAACCGACCGCATTCATGTCGCGCGATGATAGAAATGCGAATGACTGTGTGCAAAGGAGACACAGACTTTGTTGTCTGTCAAGATGGAAAATGATTAAATCGATAAAATACTGTGTGAGTGCCACGACTGCTACTGCCACCACCATCGACGTCTCTGCTGCTGATTATGCTCCTGATGAATATGTATACCGATATAGTGAGCCAAACTACATTGTTGTGTGTGTGTGTGTATGTGTGTGTTTTCGTTGTTCTTTCGAATAGAAATGTGGAATTTTCGGCTTCGAAATGTGGAATTTTTACACAATGACAACTTACATGCAAACTCACATGAATTTATGAGGTTTGTTTTGTCTTTAATACTCTTTTTTTTTTCATACAATAGCAACATGACATAATTTCACAATTCTAATTTGGAACACACACACGCACACATATATCAGAGCAAGTGGGACAGAGAATGGCAGAAAGAGAGATAAGGAGGGAGAAAGAGAAGGAGAGAGAGGGAGAGAAAGAGGAAAGAAAAGGAGAGAAAGAGAGACAAAGTGACATTTACTATATGAGTTTAGGGTTTGGTTTGCAATATGTAGCCAAACGGATAATCACTATCCCGAGAGCTGTACAGAAACGTATAAAGTAAGTGAAACTCAAATATCACATTTATTATTCGAAATGTTGGTTGGTTTATCGGTGACAACGAAATGACGAAATGTTGAAACACGACATGCCCAACATGTATACCATGTGATGTCATCATATCTTCCATCAAATGTTTCGACAACAGTCAATGAGAACCAATTTTCGATAATGCCGCTGCAATGCATAAAATATACGGTGGCAAAGTCAATTAATGAGAATTTCAATAATTATAATTGTAGCTCATGTTCTCAATCAATGATCATTTTAACCAGCATGTATTTGCTCATCGAAATATTATTTGTTGCTGAATTCATAACACCAAACGAAATGTTATATTTGGTTGGAATAAAATCGACGATCTGAGTATGTACAATGTATTTGATATGGAAATTAGTTTTGTATTCAAAGTATAAAAGATCCAACGTCAAGCTTGTGAGTTTTCTTGCCAATGCTGTTCTCCTCGCCCTCTCCTGCCTCTGTCTTTCTCTTTTCTCTTTCTTTCTCTTTCTCTTTTCCTTCACAATTTTTGATTATAATGATGACAACAAACCTCACATGTACGAATTCATTCCAATTTATTGTTACTCATGTGAACATCTCTTGGGCTTTTTCACAATGGTATATTATATACATAATTTAATGTATGATATAATCATTGAACGCAACAGTGTAACTAACATGTATTGCAACTGAACACATTTAGAACGTGTGCACTGAACACAATTTGAATAATAAATTTCATGTATGAATACACAGTGCGTACGTTATTTTATGCATTAAATAAATTTACACTAATGCACATTTTTGTCAATCAAAATATATTTTAAATTATACGCATTCATGCATAATTTTGTCTCATTTTAAATCAACTGAACAAGCAATGATAATCGATCAATTTTCTAATTTGAACATTAAATTAGCATCTTTGATCAAATTTTGTAGAATGAAAATACATAAAACTACATTATAACACCAATCAATCGTTTTTCGTTTTTAAATTTTCAATTTAATGACATAATAAATGCAATTTGATTGGATCATTTTACACCTTTTTGTATTGTCAACTAATTTCAAACGAATCGATATAAATGACACAGCTGCCACATCACATACATTGTATTTGATGTTGTAGATTGAAATAAATATTTTATCATAAAATATTGTTCACGTCATTTTCATTAAACAATCTGTTATCAGTCATCACAATATTTAACGTTGTTGTCTTTGAAAATGAGAAAATTGGCTATTAACGTGAAAATCATCGATTGGTGTCGATTTCAATGTATAAAGTGAATTTTGATTACTTTTTAATCCCTCGCATTATCAGAAATAATTAAAATTCAATTAGATTTGCCGTTCAGTTTCCTGTTTATTCATTTTTCACATTTTCTCGGAAATTCTGCATTGTTAATGAATAAATCACGTCCTCGTTTCTTTATGCAATATACTTGTGATATTTTTGGTTTTTTAAAATATATTTCAATAATAAGAAAAAATGAATTTTATACTTTATACGTCAGTATTTACAGCACGTTTCAATTTTCCCAAGAGGAAATGTTTTCATTCGAAATTTTGAAATTAAAACTTTCAGAAGGCTTTTTTCTATAGTTCAATAAACTGTCATTGAAATTATTTAGCAAAAAGTATTTGTCTGCAAATAAAATGACATGGTTCAACGTTCTAAAACATTGAATGTTTTGTACTTGTGCATACATTTTTATAATGTCAAAGAGAATCTCTGAAGCATGCTCAATCACGCACAATGATTTTAGGTTTCATTCATAATTTCTTGTTGTTGTTGTTTTTCATCATGATTTGAATAAATGGAAAAATTCATTATGTGTGAATATAATTTAGTTTATGAATCATGACGAAGACAAAACCAAAACAAAATGACATTGGCAAACTTCATATAACCATTTTGATATTGCTGATGATGTTGGTGTTGAAACTATGTATTTCAATAGAAATATCTAATATTTACAAAACAAAAGTGAAGAATCAACAAAACAGATTGTATGGCGTAAATAAATGATTCGTTGCTTATTTGATTTCATCAATTTCTTGCTACCAAAGCAATTTGCTAACATACACTTGTTATGTGGATCGAAAATTGTTTGTTTCTATCTTTTCTCATGCCATTCAATACAAATAATAATATGAGGAGCTGATGCGAATAATGTTTGGAACATGTTTAATAGAGTGACACTTGGACAATCATTAAGCGTACAATCAAATATTTGATCGAATTGTTTGGACAGTTGTTATACGAAACATCAGGTTTTTCGCAAATTTATCTGTCAAACAAAGATTATTTACTGATGGCTTCCTTGTGTCAAAACTCATTGAACCCAAAACCGTTTTGAAAGTCAGTGGAATTGTGTTCAAAAAGTTCACAATGTTTTTCAAACCATAAATATTATGACTGAAAAGTTTCTTCGTGATTTCCATTGCTCAAAGTAAATTGTAAACAATGTCAAGAGACAATTTAAGTCCTGTTGCGAGCATGGTTGCTGAAAACGTCCATTAAAACGAATTATACCACAAGCAGAAAAAACAAAATGGCAATTATTGCGTCAAAGTTGTGTTCATTTGAATTATTTAATTTAGTTAATATCGAATGGTTCGTTGTGTGTATATTTTGTCTTATTGCAAAAATGAGCAGACCCCAATAAATATTACGCAATATAAATGTATTAGCGAACGAAATTTTGTTTCATTTTGTTCATTAAAATTGTATCAGCGAACAATAATTTGATGAAACATTTCAAAGTAAAGTCCAAATTACTAAGTGTCGACTGCAAATCAATTTTCGTTGAAATATAGAGACATAGAGAGAGAGAGAGAGAGAGAGAGAGAGAGAAATACACAATATTCTTCTTTCGCAAGCTAAATTACGGTGAATGTTCGGTATGATGGTGAGTTTGTTAAAATGTTTGCAAAAAGTTTAGCAACATAAATGTAATAGAATATTGGCCAAAAATATATATGGAGAGAAGAGAAGAGAAGAGAAGAGAAGAAGAAGCAAGAGAGTGAGTTTTCGCTACCCTGGTTTTGACTTGAAATTAAGGAAGTCGTTGGGTAAAGCGTCTCAATTCAGTGGGGATTCGATTGATAAAAGCAAAATTAATGAATCGTTTCCGATAAGAATTTTTATTGGCATTGATGTAGCCGCTTCGATAAAAGTATTTTGTGGCCCTTTGCACATCGAATGGCAAAAATAGCAAGTAGAACACATCATATAAGCAAAATTCCAAGAATTGTAGGTACACATTGGCAATATTTCTCATTTATTATTATTGACATTCCTAATAATATTTGATAAATGAAATATGCTTTCGGCAAAATTTTACCTGAGTCACTCTCAAACAACATAAGTGATAACACGCGCATGAACATATTTACCCGTCGATTGCATGCTTCACAATTTCACAAGCCTGATTCTGACTTCTCAAAGAAACTTCATCGCCTTCGGCACGACTAAAACTAACATCAACGATGTTGATAATTAAATTGATTTGTATCTTGGAAACTTTCTTTTCTTGTTTCCCTTGCAGTGAATTTTAATTGTCATTGATTTGAAAATCATTTGAAAAACTAATGACAACAAATACTCTCTCGATCAAAAGATTCTGTCAAAGTTACGGATTCAAGGTAAAAAGCAAATGGGTTAATGCAGTGACAACTTTTGTAAGTACATAAAACTAGAAATATGAATATGTTAGTAAAATATAGAAACATTGTACACAATATGACCTTTTACCATTGAGAGAGTCTTTTCAAGCCTCATCGATACAATAATTTTGATGACTAAATACTTTAGTTGTTTGTTTGCAGTCACTTGAATGCCGTACTGTTCGTTAAATGTTTGTAAAACTTTGATCCTTGATTACAGTGCAAACAAACTGATTTATTCGTTTATGTTTCTTGTTAGCAAATATTTTCATTGGTTTAACATACTAAAATCGATATTCCATTTGAATTATGCAATGATTTTAATTTCACATGTGAAACAATTCAAATCGAGAAAGAAAAATAGAGCGAGAGCAAGAGCAAGAGAAAGAGAAAAAAAAATAAATTCAACGACTTTTCATCTAGGTTTTTTTTTTCAATCATTCTAGGTTGGAATCGAAAACTTGAATATTGAAACTTCAATGTGCATACATTTTGGCACTAGTAACGATATTTATATAGAACGGAAGTGATATATAACTTCTGGCGACGAAATAGCCATTTCAACCATGAAATGAAATCGAATAAAAGCACAAACACACATCGATTGCGTACAATATTCTTTTTTTTTTTTTTTTTTTTTTTTAATTTCATTATCAATAAATTTATGGCGACTGAAAATATAGAGCGTATAAACTTGTTTTCGCATTCTATTTTTAAACTTTATTCTCATATAGATTCACAGGCATTTTTTTACGATGCTCATCCCGACTGGATTACACAAACATAATCATAAAATTGACACATTTACATTATTTAATATATGTATGTTCCAGTAGGTATATGTGTACATATGGGACTGTCCCTGTTGCAATAAATGTGGTTCATACATTTAATGACTAGACTAACTAGATGAAGATATAATCCGGAATTTTATTTACTGCAACAAACAACGTTGTCAGTACATCAGATCGCTTTGATTGAATTTCGTTGGAAATTGAAAGGCATTTGAATAATGAAGTGTACATTTTAATTCGATTATTTTGGAATTTATGATGAATTCAAACCAAATGAGATACTACAGCATTTACCCTTATATATGGAATCTGTTTTAGCTAGAATATATAAAATCGAAATGCATGAATAGTTTTCAGATCATTACGGATTGCAATTTACTTTTGAAATTCCATTGAACTATTCAATTAAATTCATTTCGACCAACAAAGGGATGCACATCATCAACGCAATAACTTGTCAACGAACGGAAAATAGTTTTATTGATCTTCTTCGAAAGGCATTCATTGTGACTAGACAATGAATTTTACGATTCAATAGATTTTCTTCAGTTAATATATCCACATTCGCCAAACAAATAACAAAACGAAGAATTTTTCTGTCCATTCAAATACTCATACAAATACAGATATAAATACATTTATATATTGAATAGATTCAAACATAAGTGCATCATTCGTATTCCATCTTTTGTTAAATAATATTCTTAATGGTATCATGACATAGCAAAATACTGATAAACAATGAATAAAGAAAGAACGAAAGAAAAATGAATGACAAAAATCGATGAATATATTGTTTAGATAATCAATAGAATGGTTTTTCATTCAACGCATGTGCTGTAGAAAAATTCTGAAATGTACAAGTTATTTTGATGCAAAAAAAAAAAGAAAATAATAATAAAGACGGTCTTTGCAAAGATCAATGGATCACATTCATTATGAATGCTTAACACATAATCAAAAAAATGTATTAGAAAGTTTTCTTTAGCCATGCATATGATTCACGACCTTTCGCTTTCTGATGATAACAAACTATTTTTATGTTGCTTGGTTACCTCATCGTCGGCTTCAACTTTTAAGCCGAAATCAATTTTCGGTCTATATAAATACCATTTACACGAATATAATTTAATTTCCATTTTCAAGGAAATTCTATACGATCTTTTTTCTTTTGATTTTATTAAATTGCTCTTCAGCTTCTCTGTAATCAAAATGAAAATGTTTTGGCTGTAATTTTGGGTAAGCCTCTATTAAAACGCTTGCTCAATTTCATTTGAAATAGGTTTCAAACATGTTTCTGACAGACAGTTCTAACGATTTTTTTATGCGTTTGATTTTGAAATGAGCAAAAACTCACAAGATGAACATAAAACTTTGGTTGTAACTAAGATAGTCAACGAAAAGTCTAATCTGGTAACATTCACTTCGATAGAATAAAGAAGCAACAACACTTTTATCTTGTTCGTTATGGTTTTCGAACAACAAAGTGAACTTGTTTCATGTGGTCAAAGTTTATGTATCTTGTTTTCTATACACACTCGGGTTAAAATGTTAATATAAATAGAATATACCACGATAAACTATTTAGTTAAACAGTGGAATTATTTACAAATGTTAAGATTAAATGAACGAACAATTTTATATGTTGAAACATTATCTATCTGAATCGTTAAATTTCACTTTTGCAAAAAAAAAAAAAAAAAAAAAAAGAAGAAGAAATAGAATCGGCTGCAATGAGCGAAGCCCACAAATATATACTTTGCGTTGTTGATTAAATCAAAAGCATATCCATCACTTTCAGAGGTCATTAAATGTGTTGGCATTGACTAAGCATTTCTAAACAAACCGACCTGTGTTTCGAAGGGATGTTTAATGTAAACAGTTAAACAAAGTGTGCAATTAAATTTTTCGCAGGAAGTAAATGTCATCTCGAATGTTAGAGAATATTTATTTGTGAACCATAATGCCCACTCAAAACATACAACAATACACATTTCTACATTATAATTTATAAATGGACGACAATGACGGCGACAACGACAACCATGATGGTTATGGTGATGATGATGTGTAGGTTTTTTTTTTATTCAAACAAAATGATTCCCTTATGTAAAAAAGGTGTGAAACTTTTTCGGTGAATGCATTAAACAAAATTGGTTTCGAAAACATTTAATGGACGAAACCATTTTCGATGGTTTATTCAACAACAACAACAACAGTGAACCTAAAGCATTCTTTGTATTGATTTAATGTGTCATCGTTTTGAGTTTGCAAGGCTTTTCATCATTTTCCTCTTTTTTTTTTTTTTTTGAAAGATACGCTTGAAAGTATATTCAAGTGTCAGGTATGACATAGTTCATGTTTTTGGATTTAAGCTCGCCAACCATCAAAAATAGTATTTCTTTTCTTTCCATTCTTATAGAAAGCTTTAATAATATGTAAAAACGCCTGCATAACCACTATACACCATAAAAAAAATATTCCAATCGCATGGATTTATGTATTCATACTCGTCACAATTCACATATGTATATGTTCCGTTCCATATACACATCGCTTACCATCCACACATATCATCAAAAATTCCTCAATAAATGCATTTTCGACGAAGGTTTGACGGCTCTATTCTTGAATTAATTTTCTTTCAAATATCGGAATATTTGAAATTCCAAAACGAGTTATCTCTGATTGAGTGGATTAGATAAATTTTTATTTGGATCGAAAAGGTTGTATTTTTTTTAATGTCATAGGCATTTTGATCCCACAAATAATAAAGGGAAAAAGTGGTTAGATGTCTCTACCATTTTGCAACAACAACAACAACAACAACAACAACAGCAGAATGAAAATTCAATCTCATTTATCAAATGGTAAAATAAGCGATTTAAGGTTGAATATTTATGAAGCAGAAAAAAAAGGTTTATGATGAAATCTAGAGAAAAGCAAACTTTTCGTGTTTTTATTTTTATTTTTCTGCATTTTTAAACCATAAATTTATGGCCTGGTAACGATGGAAACAGCAATATTTCAATTTATTTAAATCATTGCGGGAGCATGTTAACCATTTTCTTCATTTCATTAAGTTTATGGTTAATTGCTTTTAACAGGATAAAAGTTCATATTTTCAGTTATTTAATCATATTGTCTTGGATTTGCGGGGCATACACCTTTTTCAATAGCCCAGATTTCGTTAGATTTGAATACTTACAATGTGAATAGCTTGACATAAATGGAAAGTGTGAGAAAAAGAAATTGTGATTTTCAAAACAAACGCAAAGTCATTGTTCGGAGACGTTGAAGAAGGTGAATGCGATGAGGCGATAAAGTAATTCTATGTTTCGAGTTTGTCATTCAATGGATGTCAGGCAATGAAATGTACGGTTATGCGATAAAATCTCGCTTAAGCAACAACAACAAAAAAAAAAAAAATGTTTTCACTCGTCTGTTCGAGCGGAAAAATCGAGCAACAACGGAAACAAAAAAAGAAAAATAATCATCTAAAATGGCAAATATTTGTCTTCAAGAAATAACACTTATATGTATATGTGAACAATACGATAGATAAAGGCGATTCCATCTCGTGTGTACAATCGCTCTTATTGGCATTACATGTTGTTCTATCGAGTATTTGGAGTTCACATATTCTATGGGTATCTCATGCATGGAATACTGTAGTGGTACTCGATTTGCGATGCCACTAGAAATGAATATGAAAGTGCCTTTTTTGCACGCACAATTTAGAATAACTGAAACGACGGACAAAATGTATCGAATGCCAGTGAATGGTAATAGCAAGAGCGCAACAATGAAAATGAACGTTCGAATATAGACAGAGAGAAAGAGGGACGGGAGAAAAGAAAAAGAAAGAAAGAGAGAGAGAGAGAGGCGAGAGACCGAAGAAAAGAGAGTTAGTAGGGAAAAACAACCTGCTTCTAAAATGAGAAGCATTACTAAAAGCTTTACTCTTTTACAATGTCACTTGATGGTTTTTTTTCCTTTGCTTTTACTGCCGTACATTCCGGTTTAACTCCCGTATCGTTTTTGGCTCCAGTTTTTTTCTTCATGTATGTGGGTGTGTGTGTGTGTGTGTTTGTGCTTCCCTCCGTTATCTATATCTTATTACAACCACTTTATTACATTCATTGTGCGTCAAGTATTTGTTTGTAGCCTTTATACAACTGGGAGCATCGTACAGAAAATGCTTCATAACGGCAATAGCAACAATAACAAAGAGTGAACACGAGACAATTGAATGTTGTACAAAAATTGCGTTTGCTTAACGTTTATGAAATGCTTGCTAAAAAGCAAAAGCAAAAGAATAACAACAAGAAGCAAGAAAATGAAAGAATGCAGAGAGAAAAAAAATTGAGAAAGAAAAATTGAAATTTCATTCGCTAATTCGTCCATTTGCGTGTTCCATTGCGAATCGATCTTTCTTTTTTGCTGGTTGTGTATGGCAATAGAATGAACAACGGCGAAAATGGAAAATGGAGTTTATCATTTATAATGTCTGTATGAAGGAAAATGTTGATGCCAAAACGACAGTAAGAGGACATAAATCGTTGAATAAAACAAAATTTATACTCGTATCGTGAAATGTGAAGTAATGTCACAATGAAAAAGCCAACCAGCACGAAAAAAGTCGAAACAGAAGAAAACGAAAAAGAAAAAGAAGAATAAGAAAAAAACAACAATAATGTATAATGTAAACGAATAACAATTGTGACGCATGTTTCATACTTGAAATTGAATTTTCACTCCCCCCGAGAGAGTGCAGTATCGTTCGACACAAAAGAGTCGCGAACTTTTTTCTCCCTCCCTCTCTCTCTCTCTTCTTCCCATTTTCTCTCTTTCTCTCTTTGTTTCTCTTTATTCAAGTGTAATTTTCATTAAATAAGTTTAAGTTCATTGCGGTCTACAATGGCGGTTCGCCCGCAAATGAAACTTACGAATTAAATTTGACGCACCACCCTGCCGACAATTTTGACTAAAACATATCAAATTTATTGCCAGTCCGACGGGAAAAAAATGAGCAACAAAAAATTTAATGAACGCTCCCTCCCACAACCAACTTTGAAATATCAAATTCAATTCACATTCAAACATTATGCCGCATGCTGCTGCCTAGGGAAATATCGTTTCTCGTTGCACCCAAATCAAAATGTTTGCTTCTGATGGTGCGAACTTCTTCGCAAAGAAAAAAACGTATCCAATTCTATGATTTCATGTAAGTTTATGTCATTCTCTGTCTCTTTCTTCATTTATATTTTAATTTGCTTCGACTTTTTCTCCCACGAACATGACACGCGCACAAAAACTTTGATGCTTGTTTTGTTCAAACCAAAAATTTCAAAGCATTAAAAATCTCTTTTCGAGCGCACTCAACGAACAAAATTGATTTTCCTCAACTGATTTTGTCTCATACTCTCTCTCTCTCTCTCTCTCTCTCTCTCTTTCCCTCCTTTTCTAATTTATTCGCTCTTTCTTCCTTTCCATGCCTTGCGTTGAGCACTTAGCTTGCACCTTTTGAACGATAAGTGAATACGTTTCCACATCAAATAATATGAAAAAATATGATACACTAATGGTTGATAGCATGGAAATCGTTTATTTGATCTAGCAAAAATGAATGAAAATCATGAAAGAAGTGGCATGGAAATGCAAAGCAGAGAAAAAGAGAGAGAGAGAGATAGATAGATAAAATAAGCTTGCAAAATTATGTGTTGTAGTAAACGAAAAAGCCATTCTGAGTAAAATTGTGCTTCAAGCACTTTGTTGTGTGTGAGTATGAGTGTGGATTAAAATTCTTGATCTAAATTTTTTAGAATATTGTCTGTGTGTACATTTCAAGTTCAAACACAAATTTAGTATATGTGGGAACGAAAGCAAATAACATTTAATGGCTCATTATTACAGCCATTTATCAAGTACTGTTATTAGACACCACATTAGAATCATTCTTAGCAACATTTTGTAATAAATGCAATATGGCTTAGCTGAAAAAAAGGCACACATTTTAAAGATATGTAATGAAACGACAAATGGCTGTTTTCTTTTTGAAGTGTCAAATCGAGGTCAAATTTTAAATTCTTAAAAATATTCGTAATGTGAATGTTAAAACATTCAAAAGAAATCTTTTGTTACAATTGTTTATAGATCAGCATTTAGCCATCTATTACGCACATAGACATTTAATTTTCAACATTGTTCACCATTCCAGTTTAATCAAATGAAGTGGCATATTGACGCCATCAAATTTCGGTTCCATTTTATATAAGCTCATAATCACGATAGCTAAATGAGAGTGAGGAAATTTCAATGAAAACTTTTATCAAAAAACAGCTCAAAACTTGATAAACAAATTCTCATATTTATTCAAATTGTGCCGAATTAATCGCTGAAATATCAAGTTTGATGTACTCATTTTCATTAGCTCATACCAGAAAGATGAGCAGTTTTGGAATTGCTATGGAAAATAAACAAAATTGACAAATTAAAATGATTAATTTTGTTTTATTTGTGTTTTGTGTTTTGAATGAGATGAGATTTGACTGTTGTTTGGTTGTAAAATGTGTAAATATCAATTCGCTAGAAGAATTTGGAATTTATCATGGTATTGAAAGTAAAACAAGGCTGCCCGAGGCATCTCATAGGATACATATTGTATTTGTTCAACCTTGGTTTTATGTGTGTGCATTTTAAGATTTTCGCTATCATTGTACAGAGCATCCATTTACCACAACAAAAACGCATACCCAAAATTCGGTTGTTGTTTATGTTTCAAATTTACAACCAATTACTTTTTAAGGATAAATAAATTTGCAATAGCAAAATTATACATGCGGCTGAGCGAATTGCGAATGAAAATACTTATTTGGCGAACATCATTTTCGAATTTATCTGCCGCATGTTGGCATTTATTTAAAAGTTTTCGCATATATTTATGAAGAAGAAGATGAAAGAGAAGAAGAAAAGGAGAAGGATGTGTGCAAGTAGAACAACAAAAATTAATAATGTACCATATAAAATGGAATCGATGATGCTTTTTGCGAAAAACTAACCGAAGCCGTTCGGCTGGCAAAACGATGTGTAGGCGGGAATGTTCTTAACTAAAATGGAATGTTTGGCCAACAAAATTTATGTTTGAGATGAAACTGCGAATTGAAGCTGAAATAACTCATGATATGAAATTTTATGACTGCGGTTTCACAATGAAAAATCCATAAAACATACAATGACAACACGATCTTTCTTTTCATGTCATTTAAAACATTTTCGTTTTCGATTGTTTCGAATGTTATGAAACAATTATCTACCCCAATGATGTGGAACCTCAAGTTTGTGATTAGGGCCAATGGTAAAACAAACCTCAAATTTCAATATGCAAATACCTTTATCAACTGTTTACTCGGAATAATAATTATCCTCAATGTCTAATTTAGCCGCTGGTAAATTAGTTTTTTTTTTCGTCTACTCTCGCACTCTTCCTTTTTCTTTCCGTCTCTTTCTCTTTAGTTTGCTGTCGCTCTCTGAGTGCCTCTGCATACTCAAACCACATTTAAGCACATAATTTATGGTTTCTTCTCCATCTCGCCATCGCAAAGAATACAAACGAGAAATTGATCGTCTTTGCGGTTAAACAATTACTCTTGAATAAATACTAAAACATTTTTATGAAAGCCACAGTGGCCAACATAGCTCAAATGCGGCCAACTTTCATTCATTATTCAATTGAATTCTTCTGTTCGCCCCATCCAAGTTTTCTTCTCTCGACTGAACCAAAATAAAATTGCATTCGACCATATTTCACAAAGACATTTCTTAAATTTTTCACTGCCATCAGCTCTTTAAAGCGAAGAAAAATGAACGGAAACGGGAAAAGTTTTTCGTTCATCGCTCCTCTTCTGATTGTGGTCAAAGTCAATTCAACAACATTTTTTGGATGAAAAAAAAAACAATTTTTTCGAATTTGTTTTTTTTCTCTTGGTCAACATTCTTTCATTTCACCTCTGGAAAAGAATTTCGTCTGTTTGCTTGTTTTTATTTTATTTCATTCATATTATTTCTTTGCGAACCCAATTCGAAATTGATGAAATATATAAAATAAAAATCGCCGCATAAAAAAAAAGAATATTCAAAAAGGTAGTACTTACGTTGTGAATTGGATCGTCGAATGATATTTTCAAGAAATGTGTTTTGCGGTGCAACTAATCCTCTGCGTCCACCGGGCATTTTTGTAAATTATGTTCAATCTCGTTGTATTCTGAACACACTGGATATCGAATAAAGAAACCGTTCGTTCACTAACTGGTTGCTCACAAATGCACGTTTATTGGCAAACTCATACACACAGACAGACACTGTTTTATTTCTCTCTCTTTCTCTCTTTTTCTTTTACTTTTTGGTTTTGTTGATTCTAAATAATCGATGACTTGTGGTTTTTGCTGAATTGAAATTAATAACAGTTGGCGAACGGTGTGAATTGCACGTATTTGCTGCGCATCAATTGTGTGTTGAATTTTATCCGAAAGGCTGTGCGAATGCGTTCAAATTAAATGAATAAACAAAAAAAAAAATCCTACGCAATCGACGCAATTTTATTTTCCACCTTACGTGTGCTTCGCACTCAATTTTGCTGGCGTGCACAAATACTTGCAATCAATTAGTGAATTTCTCGTTTTCTCGTTCACTTGGCTTCGAGTTGTGATCCCCGGAAAATTCTATTCGATTAAATCGCTCTAATTTGAAGATATTTCGCATTCGTTTAATGCCTGAAAAATCAAAGATAAATGACAAACATGAAAAGGATTTCGATTAAAATCAAATATTCAATTAAATTTTTGCTTGTTTGTCTTCCATTTGAAATAAAAATGTTTTATGTCTCAGGTGGAAATAATCGTCGCTTTTAATACTTTTTTTTCTCTTCGTAACATAGACGGAAGTGTCGAAAATATGTATGCACGACATACATTTTTGAGAGATTTAAAGTCGTTTTTGTTTGAAAACAACAAGCGAGTAGCATTTTGAAAAGCGTCAGAATGCAACGAATCTCACTAGAAAGGCGACGATATTTCCAAGTGAAACATAGTGAAGCACCATAAAAAAAAGTTTGGCGAGTTTTTTTTCGTGTTCCGCGCATTTATGGCTTTTACTTAACATATAAATTTTCATTTGGCAAGGTTCCGATAAAACCATAAAACTATACATTTTCTTGATTATTTTTGTTATAAATTTTCGCACTTTGTTCTTTCTCTCACTCTTTTTGTTCGCAAAAATATGTGTGCGATTTCTATGTTGGTGTTTATGTGCATGTGTGTGTATGTGGATAGTGGTTTTCCATTGAGCGCATTTGCTCATAAACATTATGAGCACAGCAAGTTCCGCGTTATAAATAAGAAATGCGAGACTAAGCCTAGTTACATTGAGAGCAAACCAACAGTATAAAATATTTTTGGTCACGACCTCCCATTTTTTTTTTCTTTTTCGCTACCTCTTTGTCTAGAATGGAATGAGATTTGCATGCATCAGCGCGAGCATTTAAATCACTCGATGTGGGCTTTAGTTTGTTATTTCGTATTTCGTTTTTTTTTTTTCGGTTTCTATTTTAACCTACAGCAAGCGATCGCATTTCCATGGAATCAAACGCTGCGCTCCTTTCCCAACTACACACACACACACACGCTCATACATCCCTTATATAGATTTTTTGCCGTTTCCTTGCATGTGGATTAGCTGTGAGCTTACTCATGTATGAATTATTGAACAACTTACGCTTTACATTTGTCGGTCGATCGATAATCTCCAGATTTGTGGAGAATGATGATAATACTCGAGTGCGATGTTTAATGGTAGCCGAATCAACTTCTGCAACGTAAACATCATTCTGTTTACTATTTTATTCAACATAATAGAAAATCCGTTTTAATTCCAATATCGAACCCAAAATTCACTATCGCATTTTTTTTTCTATTTCTCCCTCTCACTCTCTCTTTTCTCTCTGTTTGTCATTGGCCGATGTGAGTTCGCGCGTGTTTGTGATTTTGTTTTGTATGTATTTGAATAGAACTTCGATTGCCGGCAAATAAATGAATATTTCGCGTGCAAATGGTTTCCTATTTTATGGGTTCGAATTCGCTTGCGTCCTTTTCAATATGGCTGTCGTAATATTCGCCACTTTATTTTCCGATACACCAACTTTACCCAATACAGCAGCGTAATAACGGTAATCAGCATTAAATAACAAGTTCAATCGATGTGGTCGAGTTCCGTAGCCGATCTATATTTTTGTACATACACATATATATTCAAATGGCTGAATGATTCATATAAGCACCAATTCAAATTCATGGAAACACAATATTTTAATTCATTCTTTCTTTTTTTTTTTTTTTGCTTCACGTTTTATGATCGTTTTCCTTCGTTTTATTATGATTACTGTTTGCGAACATGTCTAATCACCGGATAGCACACGATATTCAGGTGGCTGTTGTTAGTTGTGTTTGTGATTATGTTTTGCGTGTACTTGGAATTATATGAATCGCGACTGTATTCAAAAATACGCGGTTTAGAACATGGAATTAGGTAGAACAATGAAAGTTAAAATGAAAATTAAAATGAAAATGAAGAGGAACATAAACACCAACGACACTTAATTAGTGAGCAACCTTTCAGACACATATATTCACTCACAAATGAACGACTTTAGAATCATTTACTCGACTATATTCTGCTTCTGCTGCTTGAAAATCCAATTAAATTCAACAGAATATGGACCATCAACATCGAACGAACAAAGTCCTCGCCATAAACCACATTGAATGCATTTTATTGCGCTGATTTTCATAAACGTACAATTTTGCTTTATTCGCTGCTTCAAAATAACAATGGCCCACTCACAATTTTAACCATGGCCAACGGAAGCGATATATTTTTCACTAAATATTATTTATTGCATTTTACTTTTTCTTCTTCTTCTTCTTTTTCTGCTTCTTTTTTTTATTTCACATAAAACTGCACACAAGGATAATTAATATTGCATCCGATAACAACAACAAATGTGGCTATTTGTGGGCCGTAATTGGGCGCACATAATTCAACCATTTGAATTTATCTTTTATTTAAGCTAATTGTTTACTTTGACTCTTTATGGAATTTACACTGTATTTTCTCAGCACAAATAAATGACTGTTGATGGAATTGATTTTGTATGCAGCATTCCATTTAGAATTTATTCATTTGTTTTTTTTGCTGCTTTTCCAACGTAATTCGTAAAACTTCGACATTTTCGCTTTTCATTTCATATTAAATGCATGCAACTGTGCGCAATTTTTGTCTATTAATTTTTCAATATCCGTCCTAGTAAAGCGATGTGTATTTGTCTGGTCAAAATGTTGTTTCTGTAAACATACAAGAGAATGGGAGAAAATGAATAAAATGAAAAATGCATAAAATTTGGTGATATTTGGAAATATATACTGAAAAGCATACTAAATCCAATTTTCCGAAATGCTTTTTTCCATTACATTGCTGATGTTTTCGATGCGTTTTATATTTTTCTCTTTTTACTTCATTTTTAATGAAACACGCTCAACCATAACGATGCAATTATTGAAATACATACAAAATCAAGTTAAATGCTGTCATAAAATTATTGATTTTTATTGGGTGTTTGAATTGGCACATAAAAATAATGCTGATTGACAGGATTGTAATGCGACAAAATCTCTACTAATCTATTGCATGAATGTCTTTGTTATCGAATTGAAATGAAATGAAATGAAATGAAAAAAAAGGAAAACAAAATCTCCCCGGAAATTCTCGTAAACAATTATATGGTAACATTAACATGAGAAAAAAAAATCCAAGACCATTGACAGTAAAAATCGACAATTTTCGAATAAATTGAATCGTAACAATTGATGCGCGCAACATTTTTAACGGTTCACTGAATTGCATTGGAATTTCGCACTAGTTTTTCACTGTGTCACACATTCAGTCATGTGTGAAACCGAAAAAGAGAAGAAGAAGAAGGAAAAAGAAACCAAAAACGAAATCGTTGCGAAAAATGAAGACATGGTGTCGGTGAAAGGCTCCATGAATAATGGAAAATATTGCCTGATGAAGCTGCTAAGCAAACGCAGTTAAGCTATCGCACAGCTGTGTCGAAACAACAAATTGCTTTGAACACATCATTCTACCTAGAGAATTTCAACGATAGACAGTTAAGAAGGCGTATTTCATTCACGTATTCCTTCCTACGTTTGGATAAATAAGATATGAAATTCGACAAATAACAGAAACGATTACTTCATCCATTATGTATGTGCCGTGTGATGAGCCGTACAATATGACCTGGCCTGGTAAAATTTGGGCTTTTCATCGCAGATGGTTCCAAACAACTAAAATTAAAGTAAGAGACACACAACTGTGACAATGGACAGGGAGTGTGTTTGCGTGTGAACGCGATTGTTCAATTAATTCGCTTAATTTCTAAACGTCAGATTTTTTTTTTTTTTATTTTTTTATTTTTTATTTTTTTTTTTTTCTTTGGAGAACATTGCACTTTTTCGCCGCTTAGGTAATAACATCAATATTTTATATAATTCATGAATTGTAAGTTTGAATAGCGTATCTTATCGATTTTTCAAGATTGTGCCCAAACGAACATACAACGAAAGAGAGAAAGAGCTACATACACAGAGCAAGAGAGAGAAAGAGAGAGAAAGAGAGAGAGAGAGATACAAACAATGTTGTTTCCCTGATTTTCGATTAGATTGTACTGTGTTTGGCAACAAATGAACGAAAGCAAATTGCTAGCGAATGTGATGGCCAATTCAAAGTATCCAATGAATTTGGTCGACGCCAGAAAATGAGCTTCGATACATATTTCATCGTCATTTGAGCGTAATGCTTGCTGGTTGGTTGATGCAACGAAATGAAATGACGAGATAAGTATGGTTTTTGTTGCGCTTCGTTCAGTGTCCAATATCAAAGAGATCATTTCCATTTCTCAACAGTTTGATAAATAAAAGGCAACATGAAAAATGGATTTTCCATTCGTTTGCACATCACCAACGCAGACTATCGCACCAACTACAAACTGTGGTATACATATATCCAAAGCAAAGTAAAATCTAGTATTATTTTGCTGCAGCACAATACTTAAATTGTTAATGATTTTATTTGTGTTATTTTGTTGGTTCGCTTTCGTTGATTCATATTGTTGGCAAACGCTCATTCGATCCGATGTGAATTATGAACAATGCTTTTGAAGCTCATGTTATGTCTAGCCAACCGATTTTGCACAGTTATTTGTCTTGTTGTAAGAACTCGTTTCGCTTTTGTCTTCTTTTTTTTTCCTTGATTTTCTTCGTCTTTCATTCGTTCTTATGTGGTTCATTTGTGTTGTTTTCGCTTTCTTGGCAACGGTTCGTCGTTGTGAAAATTGAAAATCTTGTTTAGCAGGAAACTTTACGGACACATTAAACATGCGGACAAAAAGTGGTTGTTGTTCAATTTACACGTGTTCTGCATGATTGAACGTCTAAAGTAACCGATGAATAATTAAACGACAGAAAATGGTACGCTTCTAAACTGATTAGATCTTACAAAAAAGACAGAGAAAAAAGTGAGAAAAATACACTCTTTAATTCTCTTGTTTCGCATGAAAACGTGAAGAGTATGAGAGGATAAAACTAATTAACAACAGCAGTAGTTATTCCATACAAGTTGTTTTTATTTGTCATTTGCTTGCTTTTTTTCGTAATTAAATATAATCAAAACTTTATCTTTTGATATGGAATTTTTTTCAATCTGCAGCGAAATGGTCATTAATATCACATTTACATGGAACATTGCTTGTGTTTTGAACGCTTGTGCTGATGCATGCATAATTCGCTTTCTTTTCTTATTTCATTGAGTTCAAGAGGCAAATATTTGGGAAAAACTTTTCGATCCAAGTGTCGTAAGTAGTGAAAAAAACATTTTGAAATCAAAATAATTACATATCAGCCACCACCATCAAAAATACATTTGCTCACAAAACGAATTTACTAAAGTTAAAACATCATACGGTCATTAAATACGAATCTAGAATGTAACAAGCTTGCATGAACTCGATATCATTTTGATATGAGAAATACAAAAGAAAAAAATCTGTAAAAAAACTTATCGAAATGTTTGAATGCTGTCTATCTGTTAGTTTGCTCATTTTAAACTTTGTCCAAGTTAGAATGAAACGTAGTAGAGTCCAGTTGGTGAATAGAAAAAAGGTCATAAAAAACAGAGATTTTATCTATGAGAGTGAAAATGGTCAATGTTTGTTCCCGTTACATTTCCATAAGTGGCTAACTCTTTGAGAAGTGTGAATATGAAAAACAGTTGAAAAAGTCCGCTTTGTACATTTGGAGATTTGTTTTTTCGCACATTACATTTGACATTAGATGGAAAATGAAAAAATACGAACTACCAACTGTAATGAATATCTTAACTGAATGTATGAAGGTTATGTTAGCTCATTTCAAAAATGCAAAGCTTTTCAACAATGATCGTAGTTGATATCAAAGAGTGAAAAAAAGTTAGAGAAATACAGAGAGTGAGAAGTAAAAATTGAGAGGAGAAGAGAGAAAGAGAGAAAGAGAGAAAGAGAGAAAGAGAGAAAGAGAGAGAGAGAGAAGAGAGAGAGGAGAGAGAGAGAGAGAGAGAGAAAGAAGAGGAGTAAAATTGCCAAAATTAACTTTGATAAGTTGGATAAACGCCGGAATCTATTTAGATGGCACAAAGCTTTTTCTGTCGTCTGTCTCATTTTCAATTCTGTCTCTTGTTGCTCAACACATTTTAGTTTAATTTCGCTCATCTGCTCAAATGAAGGGGAAAGTGAGACAATCAGTGTAGCATTCTTAGTGACAGCAGAAAGGAAAATTATGAATAAATTACATTTAATTGACAACATTAACGAGATTTAATGAGATGAACACTTGGGATGCGCACACATTTTTTTCTCACTCTTTCTATTTTCGCTCAGACTTTTTCTATCGTACATCTTCTCTGTGATTCAGATCCATTTATTTTACATGAAATGCAACGGAGAAAATGAAGCCCATAATGGAAAACGACATTTTCAGTTTAAACAACTGCGAAATAAAACGTAAAGGATTTTGCAAGCGCTTTATGTAATAAATTTTTCAAAACATGGCTACAATATTCTTGTTTTTTGGCATCATACAAGCTAACTGCATTTAATTAAATTTTCAACCATTTTTTTTTCATTCCTTTAATTTTGCAGGAAGATTTACTTACTTAGTTAAAGTATTCAATTATATATTTGATGCTCAAGAAATTCAATTGGGTTACGATTCTGTTCGAATTATATTTAAAATTACAAATGCTAATTCCGACTGAATGAAACCCTTTTTCTGAGAATTGTATTTGATGAATCCAACATTGAAGCACATAATGGCTAACAAATGGCAATGTGATGATTTACATAGGAATCAAGGGGCGTCAATATTTAAATATATTCCACAATGTGCTAATCCCATGGCGATGAAAGGTTCACTCCGGCAAAAGAGTGTGCGAACAGATTAAAAACGCATATTGAATAAACATTATGTATGTGGTATACACAGATGGATGAAAAAAAAAAAAGAAAGAAAGAAGAAAAACATCGACGAGCTTCTAAGCAATTGGGCCAAAAATGAACATCGAGTTCGCATTTTGTAACGTTTTTCAACAACATTATTCCATTTTCACTCGATTACCTACTGCTTGGCCTCTTTCCTACATCATTTCACTTCCGATAAACATAGTTCCTTTTTTTCACATTCTCGACTTAGTCATTTATTTCCCACTTTTTTCTCGATATTCTCTTTTTTGAACTACAGTTCTCTCTCTTTTTTTCTATTAATTTTTTCTCTCTGTATTTTTCGCTTGCTCTATTACTCTCAGTCCTTCTCATTCTCTCTCTCTCTCTCTTTCTCTTTCTCTTTCTCTTTCTCTCTCTCTCTCTCTCTCTCTCTCTCTCTCTCTCTCTCTCTCTCTTTTCGTATTTGTTCTTCTAGCTCCTATTCCACACAGTGTTGCTTTTGAAAATAACGGATTGCCCGAGATGAGACTGTCGTTTAATATGAACTAACGGAATGTGTGCTTTAATTGTGTCGCCCCGACTCGAATGATCAATGTACAAGCGCAAAGGGAGTACAAAGTCTCGCTTGTTTCGTTGTGAAATGAAAATACAGCTAAAAATATGGAGAAAATTTGCAACGGTACATTGCTATTCATATATATGGTGGAAAGCGTTGCATTTGTTTTCAATTACAATCCATTATTTAGCATTCAGTATATTTTCTGTTGAGTCTTTGCTTTGTCGAGGCCTGCTTCAGATATACGTATGTTTTTCTCATCCCCTCTCAACTCTCATGTGTGTTAGTTTAGTCATTCCATTCCATTCCATTCCATTCAAGTGTGTTAGTTTAGTTACTATTTGATGTATATGTTTTTTGCTCTTGTTTTCCGGATATTTCACTCTTGTTTTATTCTCAATAAAAAAAAAACGTTATTCTTTGGGAAACCATAGAAAATATACATGGTAAGCTCATGGCAGCTTTGGTTTATTTTATCCATTAGATGACATACATTTTTGCAGCTTGGTTTTTTTTCTCTTCATATCGTAGCTGCTGCTGTGATGCCTAATGGGCATTTCCCATTGATTTTTGCATGCTAAATGTGTATCCGTAGCGGATTTCAAGAGTGAAAAAAATCACAGCGGTCTATGAACTAATATTGAGATTGGAAATAGGTTTGCGGTTTGATGTCATTTCAAATGTTATGTTTCGTTTCTAGTACTATTTTTAGAAAAATAGAAACTTGTTGAAAAAATGAATCAGCTGTCAAATGCAACACGGAAGTATGTAAAGTATGTAGTAATGCAAAATATAAAAAATCCAAGCATAGCAAAAATTCACCTTAAAACAGCCAATTTGCTAACTACAATTCAATAATGTTCCATCGTTAGAAAAAATTACGTGTAAAAATTACGTTTCGCTTTTGACTTGTCGTCGAAACCCCATTTTATCCCAATTTAAGGGTAGATTAATGTATTAATGTCATTGCGGGTGGTTTCAATCCGATGATTGGCATCATTGCTTGTGGTAAATAGCTTTAAAAACGGTTGTCAATCAATCAGATGAGCTTGGAAATTCAGCTGAATAGCTTCCATTTACAATACCGTATACCTTCCTAACCATATGCTCTTAAGATTACATTGTGGAAAAACATCAGAAAATCGCATTACTGTTGAACTTTTGTATAATCTTATGAAGCTTATATAGATTTAAAGGTTTTTTTTTTTAGAAAAATACGTTGTTACGCATGTTTCAAACAAAAAAGATCAAGTGAGAGAGAGAGAGAGAGAGAGAGAGAGAGAGAGAGAAGAGAGAGAGAGAGAGAGAGAAAATAACAGTGAGAGAAATAATGCAACAATTCAATGAACCTTACAGTGAAATCTGTTTTTGATTTCTTTTTTTTTCATGAAATATTCCGTTCGGAAAACTCTAGTCCAACAAGTAAAGTCGACGATAAATTGTCATCATTTTTTCTGGTTTCGTTTTTTGTTCTATTGTCGGATTAAAGATTACTTGCTAAATTATTTATAGCAATGACTGCTGCATACAGTCATGTGAAAACGGATGTTCTGCCATAAATGCTACAAAGTTTCGCGAACAAACATCAAAAAGCTGCAGAAAATTGAATTTCAGCTGCACTTTTCTCATTCACTTCATCACTCCTGGTCTTTATTCTTACTCTTTGTATACACAAATATTCGCAAATACGCTAGGAAATGAAAATATTTGCTAAATTTACACCGTACGATACTTTTGAACTTTTGAAAACAGTTTGTTATCGTCCTATCCGCAATGCCATAATTGCGTCATATCTTCGCAATTTTCAAGTAACATGCAAAGTTTTTGGTAAGCATATAAATGGTTTTTGTCATTTCCAAAAGAGTTCGAATAAAATTGACGGTGAACGGTGCATTTATGTACTGATGAATATGCACAGTTGTAATAACTTTTCAGCAAAATATGGTGAGAAAACTTTTTGATTCTGCTGTCAAAAAGTCCAAAATGACTTTCCATAATACGCTCTATTTATTTGATTTGGTTTTTTTTGTTCTCTCTCTCTCTCTCTCCAGCTTGTTGTTGTAATGTTTAACTCTTTATTTTTTGTTGCAATCACAATAAATGTTTCGACGAAAATTCATCATTTCTACTGCATTACATCTGCATTATCGTTGGGAAAAATAGCAAGTGTATTTTAAAACGGATTTTATTTGAATCATGCTTGACAAAAACACGATAAGCCATGAGTCGGTTTATACCAAAAAAAAAAAAAAAAAATATTCTGTGTACAGTTTTGAGTAAAGCGAGTTAATTCCTTTGTGCCTCGTTAGTAACAGCTCAGCTATTTTTTTTTATTTGTCAGCTTATACGAATGGATGTTGTTGGAATTTTCGAGTCGGAAAATATACTCGGATAAAAATGAAATGAAATAAAACAAAATAAATTCAACGGATTAATGGTGGCGGCAAAGGCAACTGTTCATGAGATGATTTTTGATTGAGTAAATACTTGGCTCTCATAAGTATTCAGAATGAAAAGGCACTATTTTTGTTCTTGTATTCGTCCTTTTAGCTTATAGATTTCTTCGGCAAAGATCTAGAGACAAACTTTCAAAAAGGTCACATTTAACTCAATCCATTCGATTTGGAGATGAACTCTTTCTTTTTCTTTTTATTTTTTTATTTTTGAAATTTCAATAAACCCAAGACACTTTCTTTTCTTCCAAGACAAACCGTTTTATTCTCTCGAGTCTTTATATAGCATAAACTGTGTGCTCAATTGTTTTTTTATTTGTTTTCATTTTTCTATTTTTATTTTTCTTTCGGCACAAAAATTTTGCTCCATTTGTTCGTAGCAAATCGTGTGCATATAGTACTGCAATGTTCATTCGGTATATTTGTTTTGGTTGTTTGAATTCGACTCTCGTCTAAATGGAATGGTGAATCGGTACAATTTGTATTTACTTAGGTATGTCTATGCTTGCACATATACGAAATATTTATGAAACGGCCACTAAAACAATGGAAATATACTTGTTGGTCTATCTTTCATAGCTTAGTTTGCTTCAGCATGATTTTGCCTGTCTTGCTTGTCTTGATGTCTTGTTTGTTTATTTATTTGTTTGTTTGTTTGTGTATCTATAAAATGTCCTTCTTTACTTCGATCAACCGAAAATACATCCAGAGAATGCTTTTTTTTTTTGTTATTGGTGTTTGATTGTGGTTGCAATTTAGTAGTAACGAGAAAAATGCCAAATGTATCTTTAAAAATGCCCGCGCGGGAATTGAAAATGAATGCCCGTCAGACCGTAAACGTCGCAGTATAACATATTTGCAAAAAGAAACGAGAAAAAAAAACTCAACCCGAAAAATAAAAATAAAAATAAAATGATTCCGAATCAAATGAACAAATAAAATGTAAGAAATGAAATTGCCAAAACGAAGAAATGTGGCAAAGGCTTTTGCACAAATGAACCATTCAGCATAATGCTCGAAATACCAGCATGATATTTGAAATACGCGATGTGAATATTTTTTTGTTAGAAAGTGGTGAACAGAGGTAAAGAAAATTACATGAAATGGTTAAGTGAGTAAATTCGTCAAAACGAAAAATGAACAACGACACATGATGGCAGCAAGTTGCTGCCAGCAACACAGTTCACGTTTCAATCATATCGGATGTTGAGCTATAAACCCAAAGTTTCAAGAATGGATTTTTACGAGTTCATGTATTAAATAAACAGTGGCGCGTGCACAAATAAAATAAAAATCAAAAATGTAAATGCCAAAGAAATTCGCATATTTTTGCGTATCGAACCGGAACTAAGCATGTTTTAATGAATCATTTTCCATTTAGATTATTTGGAAATTGATTTAAAAGAATTTTCATGACGTTTTATGGGAGGAAATTGTGGGGCGAAAAAAAAAAATTTGCTACGGAAGTGAAACTGTGCGCGAAAATCGATTTCTTTTGTTTTTGTGTTTGTTGCGGTAACAATGGGAATAAAGACGAAAGTCGAATGCCGAAACAATATAAGCGAGTTGAAAAACACGCAAGTAATCTCCATTCATCAACCTGATTTCCTTTGCATTCGAATTAATAATTATAAATAATTTCATCATTAAATGGTAGCAAATCACACAACTTAACTCGACTTTTGTACCAAAACATTGTTCGTAGCGCAACGTTGTAAACTTATTTTTTTTTTCTGTTTTCTGCTCAACTATTGAATAAATGAGGGTGTATTTACTGGCAATGCATATGAAAACAAAGCTTTGAAGTTTCTTAGCATGATTCATGATAATCATGGATTTTTTTCCATGTAGATTGTTCATTCAATTACGAATTATGTAAGAGAATTGCATTGAAACTATATATCAATGCCACTAAGCCAGTGGTTGAAAGTTGCATTCAACTCACGAATGTTGTTTAAATTTCCGCCTATTCACTCGTGTGAAGATTAAAGGCAAGTTTTACACACTAAACACTAACCACCACTATAGTTGTTAAAATGTTCTACCGACGAACCGTAAATGATTTGCAATGAACAGGTCGAACAAACCGAAATAAAGAACACACACCGACCTGAACTCACATGAGAAAATTGCAGTACAAACGATTGTTTCGAAACAAGAACAAAACAAAAAAGCAAAAATCTATAGAAACACGAGGCAATGAACGAAAGCGCTCAACAATACATATACCACCGTATACACGCTTTCCCATAGAAAATGGCAAGAAATAAAACGAATAAAAAACCAATAAGAACATGAAGACCAACGGCTAAAACTACACATTCGTAACAAGCAAATGGAAAATCGTTAAATTCACCAGAATTCCCCACCACAACGGCTTTAATTCCACAAGCCAAAGCATTTGCTTTGGGCTTGTCATCCGAATTTGTTTTGTTTTTTTTTTTTTTTTTTTTATTTTGCTTAAAACGTGAAAGAAAGCATTTTCTTCGTATTGTTCTATTATTTTGGAACAAATTCTAAGTTGTCCATCCATTTGCACATTTTCAACTTTTCTCAAACAAACAAAAAATGAAACTTCTCACTGACTTTTCACACATGGTTTACTCACATCGAAATCCATTTTTTTCTAATATTTTTTTTTTTTTCATTTTTTTCTTCCTTTCATTCTCTTTCGGAAAATTCGATTGGTCTGCTTACGTTTAGTGGTTGTAAACTTATTTTTACCATGAGATATGTACTTTTCAATTTTTCTTTTGTTTTTCGTGTTACAACTGTTTTCGATGTGTTTCACCGCCTTTTTTCATTTAATTCTTTGCTGTCTTGTTTAGCAATTTCCGTCAGCTGGTCACAGAACTTTTGGGCACTCAGCTGGGGATTCACGAAAAAAGAATATTACTCAAAATGCGTCACTTTTATTCCAAATTAAATTTTAATCCGCTTTCTATCTCACAAAATGATTTCAAAATTTCGTTTTCAATTCGGTTGTTTTTGTTTTATTTTTCGTTAAATTTTGTTTTTTTTTTTTTTGTTCTCACTTATTTATTGGCACACTCTACTTCTTTGATTATTCGAAGGAACAAAAAAAAAACTTTCAAATGAAAAGGGTATAAATCAATCAAAGTTCAGAAGTGGACAAATACAACAATATAAACTTAAAATGTTTTTGAAGAAGTTTGGTGAATTTGAAAGCACAATGCGATGGACTAAATGCACAGTGAGTGAAGACGAACGCGCGAAACACACACGAATACCGTTTATCCTCAGACAACGTTCTAACTAGTACTGTGTTGTACCATTTTTGCACCCTTACCATCTACCAAACACGTTCACATTCGATTCGACTCACAGTTTTCCAATCTAAAGACTGGAAAGTGATTGCATGCCTTACACATTGTTTTTTTTGGTTTTTTTTTTTTGGCGAGAAGAAAAACACATACACAAGTTTTATAGAGTTTACGTTGTCAATATTGTTTGTAAATCTTAAATGGTTGTACCATGTGACAGGTTAAAAAGTTCATTGGTATCATTTAACTATTAATCATATAGAAACTTCAATTGAGTTCGCTTTGGGGAAATCAACGGATCTATTATTTAAAGCTTGAAAACTGGAAAATTCTCGCAATGGAAATGGGAATGTTGTGACAACTTTTGCATCGGCGCACTTCATAACATTTAAAGCACATATAGAAATGTGGATAATGCTATGCTCCAGCACTATGTGAATGATAGAAGAGGACAATTGTATGGAACATGGTCGTGTAGAATTTAGCCACAATGTTTTTTACAGGGTGTTCTGCCAATGAAAACGAAAATTTCAAACAAAACTCAATTTGTTATTTATTTTTTTTTTTTTTTTTAAATAATTTCAATATTCTGTTGAATCATGTGCCGAATCTGTGCTTATGGATACAAACAAAATGCATACTTACTACTTTAAGACGACTTGCACAAAGAGAACATTTCTTTTCAGTATAATTATGGGATAGAAAAGTTTGCCGAGCGCAATTTTAATATAAAAAATGCTACGAAAATCTCTATAATCTTATAACAAGTTTTATTCATTTAAATAGCAAAACTTGAAATACTGTCTCCATTGCAATTTTTCATTCATGAAAAGTGTTAATTTTTGTTTACTTTTTCTTTCTTTCTTTCTTTCTTTCTTTCATTCTATCATTCGTTACTGTGAGCAGTGCAAGAACCGCAAACAAAAGTTTAAAAAAAAAAATTGTTCAAGTGATATTTTTTCAACAGAAAAATTGCTTTTCTTTATTCCATTTCACAGGTGTACTGTGTTAAATCTGTTCTGGATAAAAGATCCGTTCTGGACTAGTCATTTCAAATCTTCTTTTACTGAAATGAAATCAGTCTGCTTCACAGCACAAAATTTCTGCAGCAAGCAACTTATTGAATACGTCTATGACAAACACAACATTGCGGCGAATAACGTATGAGCGGAGAACCAGCGAACAAAAATAAAAAAATTGGTATATCGTTTGAATGATAATCTCGTGACTCGTCTTGCATCCGACAATCTGGAATTACAATGCTGTTGCACACCCACCATCGCTTTGGGAAATGAATTTTCATTTTAACATTGTGACATATGTTGCTCTTCATTCAAAATAAGAATCGTTTCACATATTCAACTGAAAGAAAAGAACTACCTTCCGCTTTCACAGTAACAATATTTTTAAACATTCCTGAAAAATTTGTGATTTTTATTTTATCCTTTACTCTCTCTGTCTTTCTCGTGCACCATTACTGCTGTCGAGAAACAAAGAGAAAATCCGTTTGTTTTTGACACATATTTTACCGTTTCATGATATATGTGCTGATTATGACATCGACAAAACACAGTTGAATGAAAGTAATGGAGGAAAATCATCGACAAAAAGTCGAATACGAAAGAATCGTACAAATTCAAGTCAAGTCACGAAGATGAAGAAGAACGATATACAAACGGTAAACGATAAAGAGAAAATTAACGGTACGCGAAAGAACAAAGAGTTTTTTTTTTTGTGGCAAACGAAAAAGCGGTGAGAAGCTTGTACAATAGTCATCAGAATGTAACACATATAACGATGACAAAACGACAGAAACTTTGACCCAAATGTCGAAAGATATCAAATGTAATGGAATGCCGAAGACCAAATAGCAAACGTACAAGTGGCAATTTCATTTTTGCATTTGCATCGCTAAGAAACGAATGGCCATACATCAACGTTCATAATTCATAATTTTCCATGCGGAGAAAGATCATTTTAAAATACATGACATTGTTTCATGGTTTGAACAATCACATTCACTGCTCTTGTCGACAATTCAAACATTCATTTATTCAATGTGAGTTGCTGCTGCTGCTGCTGGTGGATTGGTTGTTTCGTTGGTTTGCTGGGTGGTTGACTGGCTTGGCTAGAACAATGATTAAACGCTGTTATTTCGATAATAATACACATTCATACGTACTTCCTTCCTGTCAGCCTCTGCACTCGTATGCACTTTTGTCGCAGAAAACGGCTTTTGCCATGCACTTCGGACAACTAGCAAATCGTTCTATCCATCTTGATGCGTCGTTATGCATTTGACGTCGACCCAAAAGAGGTGAGTAACCTTCAATAGATAAGTTCACTCAAACTGCTTTCGTGATAGCTATTTTTATTACATCTAAAAATAGAATTCTCTCGGTCGCCTTTTTTTTCGCTGCTCTGTACTATATAGTTCTCATAATGTAGCTTTCTATTCACTTGGAAATTATGACGCATTTCCAATCATTGTGTTTTAAATGATTTAACGCGCTGAAAACCACAATGAATTGTATATATGGATATGTGGATATCAAAAGTGGCTGACGCATTTGCAAATTAAATTTTTTATTCTACTGCAAAAAAAAAAAAAAATGTGTGCGAGGATGCAATTCGCCCACCCCAATCATTCATTAAACATCTAAATTCATTCGAAAGCTACGCAAAAATCAAATCAATTAACAAATTCAACGAATCACTGACCACACACTTTTTCCACATCAATGTATATTGATTATATGAAAATACCCCAAATGGTTTTATTTACATATTCAATTCCCAATCAGATTGCTGATTGATTTATGCAAAATTAAAAATTGTCCAATTTCATGCATATGAACATGCCAAAAATGAAACAATTTGTTTATTTTGGTTGAATGTTGATATGAACTGTTTACAATGTCAATTGCTCTCTCTCTCTCTCTCTCTCTCTCTCTCTCTCTCTCGTAATATGGCTTGTCAAATTTGTGCACACAGTTGCTTTCGTTGACAAAATACTGACACT
This sequence comes from Resseliella maxima, assembly GCA_029041755.1. Lineage (NCBI taxonomy): Eukaryota > Metazoa > Arthropoda > Insecta > Diptera > Cecidomyiidae > Resseliella > Resseliella maxima. The sequence continues at coordinate 59,748 of JAQOWM010000594.1, read as the reverse complement.
ATCGAAAATCGTTGAATCTTGAATTCGTTGACTTTTGTTACCCTTTTTTAATGGTTTTCAACACAATAAAATGCTGTATGCCTCATAAATTCCACTGAAAAACCATTGAGAATGGGAATTGAGAATGATAAAATGGAAAATTAAAGAATGGACAAAAGCATCGTGAAGTTGCTTATTTTACTATTAAGTCTTCTGCAAATGGGTCAAATGCTTGATGGCGAATCACCAGTGTATATTTCCATTATCTATATGCGAATTTCTGATATATTCTTTACGTCTTCGTCGCATGTTGGGTCCATCTCCGTTTGAATTATTCATTTCACTGCTTTGGAATTAAGTAAATAATTTATACAATGAAGCTTATTCTCTCGCTATAGCTCGTTGTTTCTGCATGTTTGTATTTTCAAACAAAGTATTTAGTAGAATAAAAAAAAAACTCCTCCGAAATGACAAAAAACCTAAAAAGACAAACAATATTTTCACACATGCAATGCGCACGATGTGCCTTTTAGTCGTTTTAGGATTATAAATTCCAACGGGAATATGTTTTTGGGAGATGCGGTAAAATAATAAAATGGATTTTACTTCAAATGGTTTTCTCTTTGCCAAATGAATATCGCTCGTTTTGTCTTATATAGCTGTGAAACTAATAAATTTTTTGAAATGCTTAATGAAAACTAGCGCACCGAGTTTGCGTTTGCTTTTTCAAATTTTAATTAGAATAAATGTGTTGAGTCGTTTTGAAATTTATTGAGGTAGAAAATCAGTGTGTTATTGGAAATTGTATGCAATATTTCTTTTTCCATGTTCCACTTGGCTCACCTTTTATCAATAAATTGCCCGCTTAAATTAAATGCTCAACATCTTGAAATCACCAACAACGACGTATACATATAAATACATTTTGTAAAATGGCATCGCGTGTTACATTTCTGCTCAATGCATATAAATGTAATTTTTATTTGCAATATACTCCATCAGTTTATTGCGCAGTTTGTAATTCAATTGCACCAACGCAATTCAGTATTCACTTGTTGGTTAGGGTTTTCTTCAACGCATTTCAATTGCACACTTAATGCGTTTGTTGCTCTATTCATTGCACATACAAAAACAATCATTTTTAGCATCTTTAACCATTTAAAAGTATATAATATATTGGCAATAATGGAAGGTCAAAAACACTTGAAACCGCATGAAAACGACAATTTTGTGATTCTACACTTTAATTCTATAGAACCAAGTATACTCTTTATTCAAAATTATATTGCATGCCATTGATATAAAATGAGCATAAAGATGCAACTTTTGTGACTAAAAGCATTTCATTGCACGTAATCTACTGCATATCAAAGTTATTAGGCAATTGTGCTATTCAGAGAGAATGAAAAAAATTACCACATAAATATCATTATCACCGAATGTCGCGACATTAGTTCAAAATTGAGTTGGAGAGATGCATTTTCGTAGTTAAAGACCATTTGGAAATCAATTTAGCACATTTTGATAATGCAATTTTTTCTCGTTTAAAAGTGCATTTACAGTTTTTTTCATTCAAAAGTGACAATTTTTCTTTTTTCTTTTTTTTTTCCAACATGTAACAGAGGAAATGAACAAACGACAAAAGCGGTTTTAAGGCAAAAAAAAAAAAAATGACAAATATTCGCTCTACGGTGCTGTTTATCTGTATCTGTACAATAACTATATGAGCCAAATATAGATATGAAATATACCACCACAGAGCCAAAGAGCTCAACGACAAAAAATAAACACTCGAATGTGGTGTGTTGTTCGATTCGCAAAATACAAAAATAAACAAAGCAAATGAAACATGCAAAAATGCAGAAACCGCGCATAAGATATCGTTGTATGCATTTTGTTTGCCTCCTCGATATTACTATTGTTGTTGTTGTTGCCGCAATGTAGCGATACATATCATTTTTATATAGACACCATAATCGTGTGTTGTGTTGTGTTGTGCTGTGTATTGTGTGTTGTTATATAAAAACCGTCTTGATCTGTGTGCAGTGTACATTGCCTACTTTAAACAATATCTGTTGTCTGAGTTATGTTGAGTTTGTGTGTACTTGAAGCGAGAGAGAGAGAGAAAGAGAGAGTGAAAACGAGTATCAACGTTCATTACAACGTATATTTCAAACCTTTTGCCTATCGACAACGACAAATAAAAATAAGAAGAAATAAAAGCAACAACAACAAAGAAATCTCTCTTTTGTTTTCGTTTTGTCTCGCATTCACATTCGGTTCGAAACCGTTCAACATATACTTGTTGTGTTGTGTTGTGTTATTGTTGTTGTGTAATTTGTTGAAAAAGTGTCAGCAACACAATGATTGTACATTGTGTTGTGTATTGAGTTGGGTTGGTTTGAAGTGAGTAGCACCAATATACGGCTACAGTTCAAATTGGAGTGCCGGCAAAGTTGGAACGAAACGCTTCAGTTGTCAGTATAAATAAACACAACTTGCGATTTGGTTAAGCAGAATAATCAAAAAATAAAATAAACGAGGGAAAAACACAAAACTTCACAACATTCAATCAGTAAAGTAAATTGATTATTCTTTTTAAACAAATAAACATTTGTTTTTCAGAAAATTTGACATAATCAAGTGTGAATAATCCATAAATTTGAGCTTCATCGAATTATTCTATTGCGTTAACCTAAAATTCTTAAAGAATAAATTAACGTTGTTTGTAAAATCAAAGTTCAAAACGTATATAGTCAACGTGACAAACATACATTACATGAATATAATTGTCAATTAAATAGCAACCTTTGAACCAAGTGCTCGCACGTCCGTTTAATTGATAGTAAAATGCAACAAATATGGTCATTTTGATTTCGACCAGTTTTTCGACATTTTCTCTGCGTATATCATTATTACGACGCAATTTTGTGGCTTCAAAACAATCCAAACGCATATAATGCTATATGCACGTACACACACACACACACACACACACACACACACACACATATGAACGCACGCAACGTTCACTTTTACTCTGATATCAATTCTGGATATTTTGGCGGAGCATTTGAGCATTTTCAATGACGTCACAGTTTACTGAACCAGCTGTGTTTTGTAAACATATAGTAGCACGCATGAAAGTTACAATTTTGAGAGGCTTGAATAAGTACGTCACACGAATATGAACAGAAAAAAAAGAACGGCATCACAAATTTTGGCAAATCTAAGTATAAAATCCAATTGACAATCTCAATAGTGAAATCACGTAACAAAGCACAGAATTTAATTTTCCTTTGTTGTTGTTTGTTATTCTTCATTTCGATTACAAGGCCAAATGCATATCCAATGAGTTCTGTTTAGTAAGCAGAATACACAACTTGTCTTATTTGTTTCTTGTCGAAACATCTTTCAGTGTTGTAGAAACGAACAAACTTATATAAATTCCAATTCAAATGAAAATGATAGTAATATTATGCAGTATTCAAAATCAAAACAGGTTTTAACACGAAAAAAACCATTTTTATAAGAATTTTTTTTTTCAAATTTTCATTGCAGAGACTAAAGGCCTATTCAACAGTCGCCAGTTTTTCGGTGTGAAGTATCGATCAAAAAAAGACGACTACTCGGCTATTCAAAGCTGTGAGCAGGCAGAAATAAAATCAAAACAAACCTTAAACGATAATCGTGACCATTTGAACATTTTTAACATTAAATTGCGAACTCATTCACGATTACAAAAACAATTTGCCAACATTCTCAAGTGTTATTTCAACGTTAATTGTTTGCTAATAATTAAACAAGTACGAAATGTTGTCAAAGTTAGTTGTAAATAATGTTTTTGGCGGCAATTTGCGTTTGCAGAGTGTAAAACGTGTGTTTGCAGCAAGTCAAAGCATAACTGATAAACGATATGTAAGCACCGCAGAATTTAAACCAAATAGTCCATTAATGGATTCATATCAATCGTATTTTACACATAATCCAGTTGAAGGTTTCATTCGAAACAGGTGAATATTTTTAATTATTTTCAAGAATTCTTTCAATAAATTCTAATGAAAACAAAAAATAAATTTCAAATAAATCCAAAAGTCCATATGATGTTGTGACTACACCAAATTTGGCACTCGATCAATATGTTTGGCAAAATGTCTCCAAGTGGCCGGATCACATCGCAACCGTAAGTAATTAATTAATTGAAAAAATTCATTAAAATTATCAAAATTAAAATAAACAACGACAACAGTTTAATTGGTACAGTTGTAAAAACAATTTCGCCCAAAATCATTTGTGCAAATATTGTTCGAGAAATTGTTTTTAGAATTAATTCATAAATTTTTATAAATGTTAATTATCATCATAACGCATTGTTATCATTTTACGTATATTGCTTATCATTCCGCAGCATCTTTGTTAGATCTGCATTTATATTTTATTAACATTAAAATCTTGATTGGTTTATTTTTAAATTAATGATTCAAACTTATTTCGATCTAATCCGGTTATGCAATTTTCATTTCGAAAATGAGAACACATTAAACTAGAATTGGCTGGGGAAAAAAAAGAGCTATTAAAACTTGGCAAAAACTTTTCCAAACTATTTGAATCTTCAAAACATTCTTCGATCGCATGTCAATTACACAAAAACATAATAATTGAACAAATTACGGCAATTAAATTTATATTTTTAGATGAGGCAAATCTTATTATACTCTAACTAAAACTCATTATGTCATTTACAATGTAGTCATGGAATTACAATGTAATCATGGAATTTTACATGAAAATTTGTTAATAGTTTTGAAAAATTATTGAGTCTATGGAAGTTTTCAAAGATCAAAAATGGTAATTATTTGTATTTTTGATGAGATGATTACCGGCAGTGATAAGCTGTGACGTTTAAAATATTAAAATATTTGATGAGATTTCAATTAAGTGAAAATCAGACAAGCAGTTTTGATGAACATGAATTTTCATCGTGATAAGATGTGTTTGTTTATTTTACAAGTTAAATTCTCAAAGTCACCCAATACTGAATGATTGCAACTATAACACGCTTGAAAACTTGTTCAATCATTTTTTGTTCCATGGAGAAAGTCGCTCAATCGAATGAGTAAAACGTGTGTGTCAATGTATAGGGCACGATGTTGTATTAATCTAATTAAAACCACTTTATACTAAGCCGAATATCGTTCGATGAAAAAACATCTGTTGTTAACTCTTTTAAATTATGAAAAAGAGTAACAATTGAACAAATTTAGGAGATAATAAGGTGTGCAATAAACTCAATGTGTTACATTTAAACATTATTCATTTGTAAAAATGATAAGATGAGATTCATAGCCTAAATTTAACGAAAATGTCAACGAATATTTGATTATACAATTTGACTGTAAACAAAATTTAATGTAAACAAAATGATTGAAGAAGCACAATGGGCTTCCAAAGTTCAACCTTCATAAACTCAAACGAAAATCAAGGCCCTTTATTCGTTTTCACTTTCTATTCTTCTTTTTTCTTTTCGTCGTCTTGTTTATGCTATTTTCTTGTGTTCAATTTAGTTTAGAGCCAATCAAAACCGGTTAAAAAAAACTATGACGTTTTTTTGTATTGGTCATTGCATGACATGCCGCACGTATAAATTTCATTTTTAAAATCAAAACATAGAGACAACTGTAGAATTAAAATGTTATTTTCTATGGAATCACCTGCCTGCAAGTGTTTTTAAAATAATATAAAATGGAAAAAGATGATTTATTTTAGTTGATAATATTTACTACGTGTTTTATTTTTTCATTTGCAATATTCATTTAATTGCACCAATCGAATCAATAGAGGGCAAGTGATAGCGATTGTTTTATTATAGTACTTCAATCTTTCACAAATACCATAAAATTAAATTCAATTGCTCATTTTTCTACCCAATAATGCTGATTATTCAAACACGAACACCTCATCAAATTTACATTAAATGTATCGTTTTGATTTGCTTGGAATATACAATACCAATAAACAGACAAAATATTAACCGAACAAAAACCGATCACATTTTCAACAATTCATCGATTAGTTTGAATGATTTTCTATTTTTTTTTTTTTCTTTTGTTCATAGAGGGAGAAAAACAAACATGCGTTAATTAATATTCAAATGATATGCAACCAAATGGAATTTGAACTTATAACAATTATAGAAAATATAGAATATTGATATTTATGTTTGTAATCAGATAGTATTCAAAGCGCCGCAACACATTTGCACTTTGTTTCCATATCGTACGGTTCTAGCTAGTTAATCGTCATAATTTTTGGAATAAAAAGCTGAAAAAACGATCTTTGAACAAACACAAAAAAAAAAAAAAAAAAAGGAATAACAACAAGCGCACATGCATTATATATGCGTTTTAACATAATATCGCCGGTCACAAAAGAAATTATCTTCGTCACATTCACTGTGAATGATATAGAATTAATTTGCAAGTAGAAGTAGTAATGAGTAACAAACCCGGAATTATAATGTGAAAGCATCTAGGGGGAAGACACGGTTTTCTACTATCGTCTACTATTTTTCTACTATTTCTAATATTTCCATATAATGTGTGTACTCAGAGTTCCTAATAAGTTCTACTTTTTTCTACTATTCCCTAATATGCTAGGAAAGCATTAAATATCTTTTTAAAATTATATTTACTTTGTTGCAAAATATATAACCGTGCTGTGATTACAACTTAAAATATGACTTCTGTTAAAAATTCTCAACAAATATTTGATAAAAATATAATGAAAAAACAAAAAGACATAAGAAAAATGATAAAAATAAAATAAGAGAAAAAAAATGCTTTCGTTTTGCATAGTAACAGAGAAAAGATAGCAAAATTGTTTGATAAAATCGACGAAAAAAAGTGTATATTTATAAAAGCATTCTCTATTCAAGGTCGTTTGTCGTTTTGCATTTCTATAACTTGGCCGATTTGCATTTCTATATTCTTATCGTTTCGCACAAAAAGTAAACAAACTGCTGTATCTTGTCACCAGCGGCTTTTTTTATGAACAAATAATTAACCCATTCAAGTGCATAATTTACTGTCTATATTGATTTGAATTTGTCTTGTGACTGTAATTAATTTCAATTGAATTATTTGTTGTTAATTCTGATTGAATGTTCGTTTGTTTTATTTCAGGTGTGTGGTATTACTGGCCGTTCATACACTTATTCTCGCTTACGAGATCATTCAGCCGCACTTGCGATTCGTTTAAAATCCAAACTTAAATTACAAATTGGTGATGTGATTGCTGTCTGTTTACCAAACATTCCTGAATTTCCAATAGCGGCTTTGGGTTCAATTGAGGCTGGCCTTATTGTAACAACGATAAATCCAATCTACACCACTGGTAAGTGGGCCGACAGTGTTTTCATCGCATGAATAACGATTTCAATGCAATCGATCAAATAGAAATAAAAAAAAAACGACAGAAATGTCGACGAGAAAACAAAAATCGATTTCCAGTTAAATCAATTTAACCGAATATCGGTTGAAGCGGTGTGAATTCAGTGAGGGATGAAAAACAAATTTTAGCATAGGTTTCCATTAATTTTCCCAATGAATGAATACCAAAATGGTTTTTCCATTCAATTTTAACCCATCACTTTTAACACAAATGATTGACTTGAATCATGTACGAATTTGGCGAACAAACGCATCACTCGCAAAACATAAATGGATTTCGTAATCTAATTCGAAACGAATACATCAACATCACAGAGAAAAAAAAAACGAATTACGCTGTTGACTTGTTGAACGAATGATATGTGCACAGTGGCGTGTGGAAAGTAAAACAAATAGATACTGACAGGTCAAGCCCATCAAACCAAATGTGGAAAATAATCAACAGTAAAAACATGCTCAATTTGTCAGTGATAATTCGAGAAGTGAAGGAAAAAAAACAGCGTCGGTTAATCACGAATTCAAAAAAAAAAAAAAAAACAAAAACAAAAAAAAATTGAAAAAAAAAATGCAAAAAAAATGCAAAACGTGTTCTTTCGACACGTTCACTATGCAATCCAGTCAAATGGAGCAGTAAATATTCAAATTAGGAATTCAAGTGCTTTTTGATGATTTAAAATTCTTGAAACATTCTAATCAAATGAATCACATTTTGAATTGAAACGTCAAACAGAAAAAAAAAAAACAAAAAAAAATGAAATCAAAATATCATTTAAATCAACCAAAAATGGTGGTGAAATAAAACACAGAGTGTTTGCATGTCAGAAACAAACATTGTAAATTTGCTTATGTTTCAGTATAAGTATTTTGTTGATTCGCAATTTACTTCGTTACATGCATTGATGGTAAAAAAAACTCACGCAAATGTAGAAGAACGAAAATTTGATACAGAAACAAAAAAATCAATAAAATTCTCGAACATATGGAATACCGTATTTTCTCTTGTGTAAAATCAGCTATTTACGAATCAACGCACACAAATTATATGTGAAAACTGTTTGCAGATTGAATAAATCAAGTCATTGGTTTCAGAATTTTATTGTATATCTGATTGATAGCAGATTTGATTCAATTTATGGATAAAATTAGTGAAAAAATGAAATGTTTTAATGAAAAATATGTTTTCTTCTTTATTCTATAGACGAAATTCAAAATCAATTAAAATCTAGTAATGCAAAAGCAATTATTGGAACGCCAAAAACATTTGTAAACATAAAGCAAGCTGTTGAAAATCTGAAGAAGGATATTAAAATTATTTGCATTAAAACCGATGCCAATGAATCCATTCCAAGCGGTGCAATTAATTTTGCTGATTTAATTGACACAAATAGTAAGAGCTCAGTGAAATGTTTGAGACATTTTCTTGTATTTATCTAATTGAGTAATTCCTTTCTTTCAGATGTCGATTTCAGCTTATTAATTCCACATGAACGACATCCAGATGATTTAGCTTTCTTGCCATATTCTTCTGGCACCACCGGATTACCGAAAGGAGTCATGCTAAGCCATAATAATGTAATCTTTTTTTAGTTATCATTTTGTTTTAAATTATAATAATCTTTATTTTTTTGCAATTTTATAGATTGGTGTCAATTCGGAGCAAATTGGCGTGAAGATTGGTGATACAACACTTGTTCTACCAACAACCAATGATTATCAAGATGTTGCTCCATGCGTACTGCCATTTTTCCATATTTATGGTTTTACCGTGCTATTGATTTCGAAATTGGTACACATGGAAATAACCCTTCTTGAATACATATTTAGTAGATATTCGTAACATTTACACGATATTCTAATGTTTATGTGACATTTATAACATTTTCAAAATATTTACAATATTTAATTCTATTTTCATTTCATGTTTTCCCTTAGGTACTTGGAGCTAAACTGATTACTTTACCAGAGTTCAAACCAAGCACATTTCTGGATAGTATAAGAGATCACAAGTCTACATTGTTGCATGTTGTACCACCAATCAGTGAGTAAAAATAATATTATTAATTTAAAAGTTTGTAAAATTGATAAATTCATATTTGAATTGTTCAGTAATTTACTTGGGCCAACATAGCGATGTAAAACCAAAAGATCTAGCAACGGTTCGATGTGTGATGAGCGGCGCAGCACCACTTGGTGCACTCGATGTTGAAAAATTCTACCAAAAGTAAATGATTTAAAATATAATTGAATTATTTTCAATTCGTTTTCTCATGTATTTTCTTTTTTTCAATTTCTAATCTATTCAGGGCGCCAAATGTAAACATTATTCAAGGTTATGGTTTGACGGAAACATCACCGGCTGCGCTATTTAATATGCCTGGAAACACGAAATATGGATCTGTTGGGGTGCCAGCATCGGCAACTCGTTGTAAAATCGTTGCAATTAATGATTCGACAGGTGTCGGACTGGGCCCAAATCAAACTGGTGAACTATGGATCAAAGGTAAAGAAAAAAGATATTCTTCAATTTAGAAAATTCTGATTTTATTAATTCTGTAAAATAGAAATGAAAATATATTAATTAAATAAAATCGTCTTTATCATCAAAGGTCCACAAAATATGTTAGGCTATTTAAATAATCAAAAAGCTACTGATGAAATGCTAGTTGATGGCTGGATCCGAACTGGAGATATTGCATATTATGATGATGATGGTTTCTTTTACATCACAGACCGCTTGAAGGAATTGATTAAAGTGAAGGGTTTTCAAGTTGCGCCAGCTGAATTAGAAGAGATTCTTCGCAGTCATCCAGACATCACTGATGCTGCTGTGGTTGGTGTTAACCATGCTAAAAATGGTGAAGCACCACGTGCATTTGTTATTAAAAAAACTGAAAGCCAAATTACTGAAGAAGATGTACAAGAATTTGTAGCGCAAAAAGTGGCCGAATTTAAGCGACTTGAAGGTGGCGTTCAATTTTTGGAAGAAATTCCAAAAACAACAACAGGGAAAATTTTGCGACGTGAAATAAAACAAAAGTATTGTCAATAAATTGATTAATCAATTTAAGTCAACGACTATATTCCATGTTTCTAGTTTTATATTTTATTTAGATTTAGCACATGATAATATTACTTAATGCAAATTCCGAATCATATAATTATAAGTTAAAATGTATGCAAATTTTTTATTCACAAAATTCGTAACTATTTACAAATGTGATTTTATCCACGAATGAAAATCTTTAGAAAAAATGAAAAATAATATAATGGCATATTTTTTTATGTGAAACATTTTTACGAAATAAATATTTACGAGGAAAAAAGGTCACAATACCGTGCAACACAACATTTAATTTTTACTATAGTAAAATATATATTTATATCAATATTCACGCTTTCATATTTTAGAACTTAATTGGTTATTCATATTGTTCTTTCTTTTTTTTCTTCAATTTCCTTTTTAAATGAATCAAACATATTCACTTTTACAAAACACACGCACATTCTAGGAATTTTGATTCTACTTTGCATTAATGTCTGAATGAACTTTCCCGTTAAAATTTTTTTGGTGAATATTATTCCAATAAATCGCCTTATAACGAAAGTACTATTTCCAAGAAAACCATTTGCTGTAAATATTGAAATATTTTCCAAAAAAACCCATTTTGTATATCGTACAACATTCATCTTAATCACAAGAGATTGATGCATGTTTTATGGTTTAAAACAACGGTTTCGTGCAGAAAATTTCATTTTATATACCGTATATACGTAACTATCTTGTTGCATTTTGAATACAACATTTATTATAAATATATATATGCGCATTCTTTTGAATTAAGTACTTTTCATGCTTTGTTCCAAGTCAATTTGGAGCCACTTTTGTATAATAAAATTCAGTTTCAGTATTTTCGTTATAACAATGAACTGACATTGTCGGAACAAAGTCATCAAAAATACAATTGCATTCCGTCAGATAAGTGTGTGTGTGTTTTTATGTCAAAAAACTGTGCATTCCATCCATTAATTAGTTAATCTTCATTTAATCGATTGAAATATATTTGCAGTTATCATTTAACAATTTGATTTTTATTCATTAAACCAGCACTTCAGTATTAGAAATTTTGAAATTAAATGAAATTGTAACATTTGTGAAATTGCATACTTTCCATAATCATTTTGCAAATATAACGAATTAATTTGTATGAAAAACTAGTTGTGGCTACCAAATATTAGTAATGCTAAAATGAATTAAAATTTCTAACGATAGATGTTTACAACTGTGGTAATGTTAAATTACAATAATATTAATGGCAATAATGTGTTTGTTCATAATAAAGTTGATATGAAATTCAAATAAAATTTTAAACTGAGAGAAAGCCAGAATGAGATTCAATGTGCTATAGAAGTTTACCGGTACAAAAATGAACAACGATTTGAGTATCGTGATGAACAAAATTTCTAACATATTTCTAAAATATTTCATATATATATATAACTATAGTTAAATGGATATGAATTTCATTCAGGAATTTTGTTTCGCATTGGTGAATGCAATTTTTCAATTGAAATTTTTGCAATCTGAGAAAGATGGTCGAAATATGAATTCGACATATGAATCAATAAAAATTACTCAGTTGACCATTGACCATCATATTTTGGATAATTTATTGAATTGAAAAAATCACATCGCAAACAAATCGAATCGTCTACCAAATGGAAATATACATATTCAAACTTCAAAGATTATAACGTTGCTTTGGATATACAATTTCGAGTGAATTTGATATTTATACCTTTATCCATGTATTTCATCTATTTCAATATAGGCAATCATTTCATTGTTTGTTATTGTTTTATATTTTCGGAAATACCCATTAGAATATCCAATTGCATGATATTATTCAAGGTGGTTTAAAAGTGATGACAATGAATTCCAAATATTTTGCGGCATAAAATGAGTCATCATCTTTTGGACTGTCAAGTTAGAGCTATACTTTATGCTTTAGTGAATAGCATATGAAATATGATTTATATGATTCTATAAGGTGATATTGTGATCTGGCACATTTGAATGATACGAGAATAATGGTTTTAATATGTCGAAATAAAACAAATTATTATTGTTGAATTGATCAATGTATTTAGTCAAAGCTTTTAAACTCAATGACAATATCCATTTTGATGAAAAATTATTCGGTTCAGACTTGATTGAGAAAGGGTGTTATTCATTCACATAAATCATTCGTAACCCATTTAGAATATGTTCGGAATAATTTATTCCATGAAACGTTTACGTTTTAAACATTAAAATGAACCAATTTAAGGTACTATCATGTATTTCTCAAAAATTGCTATAACCATTCAAATGTAATTTTGAGCAATATTTTACCGATTGCGGAAAAAAACGGAAAACACATCAATTTGCCCATTGAAATCGTAAATGACAAAACTTTTGTCACAAAAGCGATACGTGTTAATTTAAGTTAAACACTATAATTTCAAACTGCAAAACTATAAAGTGTTCTTCAAATTCATTTTTATTTTGTAGAAAAACTTTTTGACGATGTCTTTGGTGATCTGATTCTCGAGTATTGTGGTTAGAATTTGATACAGTTCATTTTTCAATAGAACAGAAATAAAATCAGCTGAAAAAGACACCAAAATAAATTATGCCGGATTGCATTTAGTAAACACAATCAATTCATCAAAAACAAAGACGAAATATCCAATGTTTATATTTTTGTAAACAGTTCAGTTATGAGAAATGAACACACGATGAGAATAGCTCAACACTTAGACACAATTGTAGTCTGTACTATTTCTGTATGCAACCGATAATTTTGTTTTTGTTTTCATTTCAAGGACGCAATCCGTTCATCCCACATATCATTTACAAATTTATATATTATACACATGTATAGTAGGGTGTAGCAAAACCCAATTTTTTTTTCAGCCGGCATCATAACCTATGCAGGGGGGTCCCCTGAACACGAATCAATCAATGAAAGTCGAAAAAATTCATTTTCATGTGCGCCGCCAGTTAGGCTCCATTTGTAAATGTTAAAATTAGTGATAAATCCTATTTTTCGCAATTATTAGTATCATTTTGACTGTCAAAACATTTGATAATTACATTATTCTTTCAAAAAATCGTAATATAATTGAATAATCTATGGAATCTGACTAAAAAAAATAGTTTCTTCAGGAATTTATGCAATATTTTGTGTTTTGCAATTGATTTCAATAGAGACAAATACGACTGACACAACTCTTCAACTTTTTTTGTGATACGTTTGTTTGTGTTAATTGGAATGCATGATTGTGTCCAGATTTCTTCGATTTTATCAGCGATAAGATGAAAAATTCCATTTATGTTTGTTTTCTTACCTTTTGATTTTTCATGTAAAATTGATTGTATTACGTTTGCGCATGTTGGAAGCTGCTTTTTATTTAATTTTTTTGGTTGAAAAACTGTTTTGTGCATTTTGTTTATGAAACAAAACAAAGTAAATGAAACCACTTCGAATGTCAAAATCACACTAAAGATTTGTCTTGTAATGAATGCATGCTTAGACATGCTTGTACAACCAATTTGCAAATATAACGGTAATTGTTACAGTTATGCGCCCATCAAATTTATCTCTTTTATTTTTACATCTGTACCATATTCATGCTGCATGAATCGTCCATTTCCTCGAGCGATAGAATTATTCTTAATAATTTATTGAAAATTTACTCAAAAACCAGCGTTTTTATAGAAATATTACACAAAATATTGCATAAATTCCTGGAGAAAATATTTTTTTTTGTCAAATTCCATAGATTATTCAATTATATTACGATTTTTTGAAAGAATAATGTAATTATCAAATGTTTTGACAGTCAAAATGATACTAATAATTGCGAAAAATAGGATTTATCACTAATTTTAACATTTACAAATGGAGCCTAACTGGCGGCGCACCTGAAAATGAATTTTTTCGACTTTTATTGATTGATTCGTGTTCAGGGGACTCCCCTGCATTGGTTATGATGCCAGCATATTTATTTTTTGCAATTTTTGATAAAAGTGCTACACCCTAATGTATAGTGTGTGTTCACCATTGATTTAAATACAAATGCAATATATTCCATAATACAGAATATAGTGAAGCAATAGAACTGCAAACGTAAACCCAACGGGTAAAATCATTTAGTCGTTAATATTCATTCGGTCCATTCAGATCGTGTGCGATACAATATATCAGTATTTTTTAAGTCAATTTATAAATATTGCGTGGAAAAGTAGTGAAGAGAAAGCAATTTTCAAGAGAAATCGTTCAAAATGTATTACAAATCAGTTTTATTACAATCCATGAGAAAAGTGAATAGTTTTCAATCGTTTTTTAAACGTTTTTCGTCAAATAAATCGGTTTCGTTGAATGAAATTGGAAAAAAACATTTAATATATGATGAAAAAGAAGGATTTTTAATGACGTCACCATATGGTTCAACTAAAGTTCCTGAAATAACTTTAGATCAATATGTTTGGAAAGATATATCAAAATGGCAAAATCATATTGCAATGCAATGTGGAATTACAGGTCGCATGTATACTTATGCCAAACTCAGAGATCATTGTGCCGCTTTGGCCATTCGCATGAGAACACATTTAAAATTACAACAAAATGATGTTATTGCAATTTGTCTCCCGAATATTCCAGGTAAATACAAATCTATCTACTCTCGACAAAAGTATCTGCTATCGTCAATATTTTTGTTCAATTATTATAATTGATGACTGTGAATCGCACCAAATATAAATTTACATGTGATCTGCTTTCGTATATTTATAAATATATTCATCACTATGTCTCACTCAAATCCCATTTATTCAATTGAAATTTAATGGGTAAAATGACAGACTATTCATTTATTGGCACTCAATTTATAAAGTGCATCGAAAGACGAACAAACTTTATAAGATTTCATTTATCTAAATAATATATAAATACAAATGACTGATTAATTTCTGCTCATCAAACAATCAAAGATCATTGTCCACTGATTCGTTACAAATGTCAATATATTTTGTTTGTCAAAGCAAAACAAAATGTTTAAGAGATTTTCTTATCTTGTCTTTATCAGTATAAAATCATTCGTTCTATGAAAAAAAATGCTTCAAAATTTTATTATTTTTATGGTTGTTCAAATGTTCATTAATTACAAAAAAAAAAAAAAAAAAAAAACAAAACCAAATACAAACTTGTTGATATAGGTAACAAATTACAATAAATAATCAGCGTTACACGAAATCATTTACCTCAAGGGCAGAACAGAGTAAATGGATCCAATTGAATTGGATGTGCGATGTATTATTGAAATCTTTATTCATGTTTATTCTTGTTATCGCATTTTTTAACAGAGTATGCCATAGCGTTGTTGGGATCAATTGAAGCTGGTTTAGTGGTAACAACCGTAAATCCGGCATATACAAACGAAGAAATCTCGCGTCAATTTCAAAGTTGTGAACCAAAAGCAGTATTCTGTCAAATTGATAATTATGATGTAGTGAAAAAATCTTGCTTACTCGCCAAACAGCCGAATATTAAGATTATAGTAATCAATACAGACACGGCTGCTTCAATCCCAAATGAAGCGATTAATTTTAATGAATTCATAAATTGCGAAGGTAAATAACAAATTTCAACACATAATTGGAATCAATTCATATATGAAAATGTCTTTTCATTGTAATTACAATTGACATTTTTAGGTCTTCATTTATCCCAATCGTCAGAGTACAACAAAAATGCTAACTTGAATGAATTGACTATGCTACCATATTCATCTGGCACTACTGGCCTACCAAAAGGTTTGTAAAAATTATTCATGTAAATAGCAGCAACATATGTAAGCGTGTAACATCTTCTCTAAATTTAAAATCATAATCAATGATAAATTTTTATAACAGGTGTTATGCTGACTCATAGAAATTTAATAGCTAATTGCACTGCTATGAATGTCAAATTACCATATGAACCACAAATATTACCAACAACGAATGACTATCAAGATGTGTTGCCTAGTTTTTTGCCATTTTTCCACATATATGGAGCGATGGCAATGCTTGTACCGAAGCTTGCACTTGGTGCAAAACTTGTCACAATGCCAAAATATGATCCAAATGAATTTTTGCGCATTACCAAAGATTATAAAGCAACATTCCTAGCTTTAGTTCCAGCTGTTGTCATTCAGTTAGGCAATTACAGAGGTGCCACTGCCGAACATTTCAAAACTGTACGTTATGTGATAAGCGGAGCATCTAATCTCGCTCAAGCCGATGCTGATCGCTTTAAGAAAATGTTTGTTTCTATTATTTCATTAATTGCTTACAAAGAAATTAACTGTTGTTCATCATTTTAGTGCTCCACATATTGGATTTCTGCAAGGCTATGGTTTAACAGAGACATCACCTGTTGTAACATTGACGCCACAAACTCTCTCAAATTACGCGACCATTGGATGGCCAGTTTCAAATACGGCAATAAAAATTGCAGGCATTGATGATCCAAATTTCAAAGGTTTACCGGCAAACCAAACTGGTGAATTATTGGTAAAAGGACCAATTGTCATGAAAGGTTACTTTAGAAATGATGAAGCAACCAAAGGAATGATTACAGATGATGGCTGGCTACGAACGGGAGATATTGGTCATTACGATGAAAATGGTTTATTTTATATAAGCGATCGTTTAAAGGAATTAATCAAAGTGAATGCATGTCAAGTTGCACCAGCTGAACTCGAGGGCATTCTTCGTGAACATCCGGATGTGTTGGATGCTGCTGTTGTTGGCATTAAGCATCCGAAATGTGGTGAAGTACCAAAGGCATTCATTGTTCGACGACCTGATTCGAAAACCAACGAAAATGATATTCAAGAATTTGTAGCAAAACAAGTGATTAATTATAAACAGCTCACCGGTGGTGTTCAATTTGTTGATAACATTCCAAAGTCAAACACTGGGAAGATTCTGCGCAGGGAAATTCGACGGATTTACTTATAAATTTTTGATGCACATTTTCAATAATAACAAATAGAATAAATATTAAAAATGATATGATATGACATGACATGACATGACATGATATGGATTAATTTTGAATATTAGATATTTCTTATCTTGTTTATACTTTATTTATCAAGTGGCTGCGTCTTGGAAAATATTAGTAGCATATTTGCTTGAATGAAAACGATTTTTTTGCTTACAAAACATGGATTTAAAGGTAAATTTGTATAAATCATTTATGAAAAATTTGACAAGCAACTCATTTAGTGATAAGCGTTATCTTCTTAAACAAAAATCATTGTGCACTTTGTATTTGGATTTCTTTACAAATATTTACTATACATATGACTTTTTGTTGTCTGTAACAAAAACACATCATATGGAATCTCTAAGGAAGTTGCTATTACTGATGTATTTAGACGTTTACGTTCGAATTATGCTATATTTAGTGATTGCGATGCAGTGTGATGTACTGAACATTGATAAACATATAAACAAGCTAATCTATTTGTTCGAATGAATTTGTTTAGAAATTCAGATACACTTCATTTGATACATGCAAAAATCTGTTGTCGATATTTTAAATTCAAATTTCTATAGATTTTTATGTTAATAATGATTTGCAACTTAGTGGTAAGTTAGATTATCTAACTTCGATACAGGAATAGCAGAATGGATAAACAGAGAGTTATCACAATTTATCAATCAATATCAATAGAATTTGATGCATATATATGTATTGTATATTTATCAAAGAAATACAGTGTTTCAGGCTCTATCTGAATTTCGAACAAAAATATCAAAATATATAATTAAAAACAAAAGTCGTAATAAGAGTTTTTATTGTAATTCAAGCAAAAATGATTAATAACCAATCGTTTTGACTTTGAAACATTTGTTGAGTAAATCAGTGATTATTATACAAAGGAAAATTTTGCGAACGATAAAATGATGTAAAATCCATCACAATATGAACAGACCTAAATACATAATATCATTGGTCTATAATCAAAATGTGTTGAGTTCTCTTTGTTTCAATGCTATTGCGCTGCGAAAGCTAATATTTTGTCGATTTTAACAATTTAAATAATGCAAATTCCATTGAATTGTTGACAAAGTCGACAGTTTATCAGGTGTCTATCAAAAGCCGTGTCGTATTTTATTGATTTCGCAAGATAACTTATTGTCTGTAGTGATTCACTACTACTAGTGAACAAAAAAATATGTTTTATTGAAAATATAATGGTCTTATTCAATGAGTCTCATTGATTTGATATCAAGATTGAACTTTGCTATTAATTATATTGATTGCAATGAATTACTGTCTTTGAGTATAAAAATTTCAATTATATTTGAAATTCAATGAATTCACCGAAAATTGTGCAATATTTAGACGATTTTACATGTGTCAACTTAAAAAAAAATATTTCAAATCATGTAAAATGTTCTAATTAAAAAGTTGCCTGTACAGATATTTTCATTGCATCTACTTCGAAGGAAAATCAACTTCCGAAACATTAAAATTAAACCAAAAATCAGTGATTAGTGCATTATCAAAACAAAACGGAAACTGTTTCATGATAAACTGATACAATGAAAAATGTAACATTTCAATCTATTTTGTATCATTTCCAGATGTGATTAAAGTCAACGTAAATAATATATGAAAGTCAATGATATTGATTGATGCCCAAAACCTATTGAATAATCTGCGGTACCTGATTAAATTTTTATATTTATTTATCGCTGTTTTCTTATACATTTTCTCGCAAATAATAAATCAGTACTTTTGAAACAAAATAGAAATTGACTTTACAAAATTTAGCGCACATATATCTATACTATGCAATGCACAAATGTTTAAAAACTTAAAGCAATGTCGAACCCAGGTGAATCGATTTCGTACGAAGCGCCTTTATTTTTAGAAAAAAAAAAATAAAAGAAACTTTTTGCTCTAAACTAGTTCCGCAGACGTGAAGGCAACAAAGTAAGGACAAATGATTTATTATTAATATAATATCGACTTTTTGTGAACAATTTTGTGTGTCATTTCAACGTTTTAATGTGCCATTACTTGTTATTCTATGAAAATTTTGCTATACACTGGCAAATAATAGATATCAAAGCCCCTTTCTTGATATTTAATATCATTTTAATTTGTATATTAGATCGAGAGGTATAACCATTTTAACAATGAAATTGACGGTTTTGTGAAAAAATATTTTTTTTTTTCTCAGTTTGTCCACCTGCCACTAGAGCAGGATTTTTAGTTAATCAGTGTACTTTACCCTTGTAATATTTACTGTAGTTTCCATCGTTCTGAACAAATTAACTCCAATCACTTGTGACGAACTGTCAAACAATCAGTGCCTTGATTTGTGTATGTGCACTAACAAAGTGCATGAAATATACACACAATATTATCTGAATAATAAGTGGGAAACATTGACAAGATAAGTATAGCTTGTTATTATAATTGGTAAAGAATGCATGCGATTTAAAATGATAAAAATAAAATTGTGTTATCATCCTTGTTCGTGAAATATTATTAAATAATGTGATTTTTTTTTGTGTTCGATGTAGAAAATAATCTTTATCCCGGTAGACAAACAGATAGCGATAGGAAGTGTTTTTGTTTTTTTTTTTTTACTATTTCTTAAACTCTGTGCCACCAAATAAAAAGATTGTAAAGAAAATTGAAATTTTCAAGTGTTTATTTTAAGAAAAAGTGTAACGAATGTTCTAGTCGAAAATGTACAGTCAAGCTATGATGAAGTATTTGAATATGAAAAGCAGTGCACGATTAATTTTGAGACGTTTTTTAACGACGCAAACGGAAACTCAAAAAAGAGTTTCATTAAGTGAATTGGCACGGAAAAATTTAATTTACACCGAAAATGATGGATACATTATGAAATCGCCATACGAAAAAATATCGATACCCGATATGACAATTGATCAGTATTTTTGGAAAAATATGCCCAAATGGCAAAATCACATTGCTATTCAGTGTGGAATTACGGGACGAAAATATACTTATGCAAAACTTAGAGATCATTGTGCAGCATTGGCAATTCGTTTAAGAACGAAACTAAATTTACAAAAAAATGACATTGTCGGCATCTGTCTTCCAAACGTTCCAGGTAATTTTAATTTCTTAAAATTCTCAAATTAAATATTTCATTTTCCAAAATAAAAACTTCAACTTTTTATTACAGAATATGCCATAGCTTTGTTGGGCTCAATTGAAGGTAGTCTTGTTGTGACAACCGTTAATCCCTGGTATGCACTGAGGGCAAAGAACGCTTTATGAATATTATATATATATTTAGTAGATATTTAGAATATTTCCGCGATATTAAAATATTTATGAAATATTTGCTAGATTCACTAATACGCACCATATCATGAATATTTGAAATATTTAGTAAATATTCATTTCATTTTCATCAATAATTTGGCTATTAGGTTTTAAATTGAAATCTTGAAAACGAAAACATTGTCGCAACGGCAAAATAAATATTGCTTAAAATTGAGATTTGGAAGCTGATATCAAGTCAATATTCAACATTCAACATGGTTATCAAGTATTATTCTATAGTAAGTTGTTCTCCTTACAGATGGAGCACAGGATGGAGCATGACTTCAATTACAAGTCTCAAATTTAAACAATATTCAGTCATATGTTTAGGAATATTTTTGATATTTCCTATATATAACAATATTTACAATATTGAAAGAATATTTACAAAATTTATTTTTATTTTCTTTTGTTGTTTCCTCCTAAGGTATACAAGTGAAGAAATCTCTAGACAATTGATAAGCAGCAGACCGAAAGCAATATTTTGTTTAGTTGATAATTTTGACGTGGTGAAAAAAGCATGTGAACTCGCACAACAACCTGATATTAAAGTAATTGCAATCAAAACCGAATTAGGTCATATTTTTCGTGATGACATGATTAACTTTACCGAACTAATGAATCCAAAAGGTAGGTATGAAGTGTTTTCAAGAAAAAACAATTGAAAGTATTTGTTTGCCTCTTTAAGTGCTGCTTGAAAGTGATTAAAATTCCATAATATTTATAAATTGTTCATTTGGTCATTAAGAGACATATTATCGTTATGAATGTTCGCATATAGTACTTAGTTCGAAAGAATCCATTTAATGCGTTTCCAGTTTTGTGATCTTGAGAAAGAAAATCACATATAAAAGCAGATAGCAATCACGTATACTACCATATTGTGTGCGAATTATGAGCGTATCAACCTTTTCGCAAAGCAAAACCGACCACATAATAGCATATCTTACGGTATTTTGTTTTTTGACATCGTATGTGAAATTCTTTATGATTTTCAAGCACATTAAAACGGGTATATGATTATGTTTAAATACACTCGCACAGCAATTGCTATATAATACATTCTAAAAACCATTAAAAATAATTTAAATTCATGTGTATTATGAATAATTGTCTGACACAGTTTACAATTTAGTGACGCATCTCGTAATACAACGAATGTACATATTTGCAATTACATTTGCATTTACATGTATTTTGAATGAAATTAATCTTTAATATAATTCGATGTCCCTTATAGTAATTCATACATTAAATGTAATTCATTTGTAGGTCTTAGTTTATCGGAGTCTTCGAAATTCAATGATGATACTGATTACGATGATCTTACTGTGCTTCCGTATTCATCTGGCACTACTGGCCTACCAAAAGGTAAGTAACTTATTTAGTGATAAGCATTATGTTTCTTAAACAAAACTTATTGTATATTTTGTAATTTTTTTTGTATATATTTTTTTACATTTTACACATCTTTATGTTATAAAGGTGTAATGTTAACACACAATAATTTAGTATCAAATTGTGAAGCAATGGATGTGAATCTGCCATATGAACAAATAATTCAATCCACAACTAACGATTTTCAAGAAATTCTACCAGTGTTCCTACCATTTTACCATGCATACGGCCTTGTTATATTACTTCTTTCAAAAATGGCGTTGGGAAATAAAATTGTGTCTATTCCGAAATATGAAGCCAGTGAATTTTTACGGATAACAAAAGATCACAAAGCAACATTTCTCGCTTTAGTTCCACCCGTTGTAATTCAATTGGCCAATTATGAATGTACAAAACCAGAACATTTTAAACATGTTCGGGCAGTAATGAGTGCAGCCTCTAATTTAGCCCAAGCTGATGCTGAGCGGTTCAAGTCAATGTAAGTTTTATAAACTTTTAAACGATTATATCGGGTTAGATGTTTTTTATTGATTAATTTAATTTAATCTTTAAAAATATCAGTTTACATTATTTATTGATTATTTAATTGCTCTTTATTAATTAAACTTTTGATTATAAATTACAGAGCCCAAAATATTTCATTCTTCCAGGGTTATGGATTAACTGAAACTTCACCATTGGCAACATTAACACCACAAGGTATGAAAAATTATGGAACAATTGGTTGGCCAATTTCAAATGTTGACATGAAAGTTGTCACATTGGATGATCCAAATTTCAAAGGTTTAGCAGCAAATCAAAGTGGTGAATTGTTGGTTCGAGGACCAAATGTCATGAAAGGTTACTTTAAAAATGAGGAAGCAACTGCGGAAATGATTACAAAAGATAAATGGCTTCGAACTGGCGATATAGGTTTTTATGATGAAAATGGTTTATTTTATATTAGCGATCGTTCGAAGGAACTGATTAAAGTAAACGCCAATCAAGTAGCACCAGCTGAACTTGAAGGTATTTTACGCGAACATCCTGATATATTGGATGCTGTGGTTATTGGCATTAAGCATTCGAAATGCGGTGAAGTGCCAAAAGCATTCGTTGTTCGACGATCTGAATCAAAAACCAATGAAAAAGATATTCAAGAATTTGTTGCATCACAAGTTATCAACTATAAACAGTTGACTGGTGGCGTTCAATTTGTAAACCAAATTCCGAAAACAGCAACTGGAAAAATTCTACGTCGAGAAATGCGAAAGATCTTTTCCTAATTGTTAACATATGACGAATAAATAAATATTGTCTGTAATTATAATAAAATTCTCATACACATTTATTTCAATTTTGTCCATCGCTAAGCTTATTTGGAATTGCACCAACAACATCGTAAATTTTAACAAAAAAAAAAAAAAAAGCAAATATTTTTAACAATTCAAAACATCTTTTCATTCATTTCATATATAAAACAATTGTATTCATCGGTCACATTTGTTGCGCAATTTTTGTTATTCAGTTAAGTAAACATGGCTTGATGGGGCGGTTTCAAACGTTTGCTGTTTGACCAAGTCATGAAATATACTTTTTCTATTACTCATGAGTTCATCGTATGATCCTTGTTCAAGTATTTTCGTATCGCCAACCACGATAATTTTTTCTGCATTACGAATTGTACTTAGACGGTGAGCTATCGTCAATACGGTGCGGTCTTGAGAAATGCTCTGTAGTGATTCTTGAATAGCTGCTTCGGATAAACTGTCTAATGCACTAGTTGCTTCATCAAGAATAAGGATTTTGGGATTCTGTAAAGATCACAACACGTGTGTGTATGAGAGAGATAGAGACAGAGAGAGAGAGAGAGAGAGAAGGATAAAAATCATTTGTAATAATTACCCGAATCAAAGCTCTTGCAATAGCAACTCGCTGCCTCTGTCCACCAGATAAGGTAAGACCACGTTGACCAATCACTGTATTGTAACCATCCGGAAGTGTTTGTACAAAATCATCAACATAACTTTGGTGCACAACCCGATTGAAATATTCTTCAGCTAAATTCTGGTCCTCGTCTGATTTTAACCCGTATAAAATATTATCACGAATAGTGCCACTAAACAAAACTGGTTCTTGACTAACAGCTGCAATTTGATTACGAAGCCATTTCAAATTCAATTCTTTGATATCAACCCCATCAAGATAAACACCACCCGATTGAGGATCGTAAAATCTCATTAAAAGTGAAGCGATCGTACTTTTTCCGCTGCCACTTCTACCTACAATTGCTGTTACGGTATTTGATTCAATATTTAAATTCACATTTGTTAGAATCGGAACATTTTGTCGAGAGGGAAATGTGAAGCAAACATCTTTTAATTGTATGGAACCTGCAATGGGCCACATTTATTTTAATTAATTGCGTTCAATTTTAGTTCAATTCCAATATTTGTCTACTTGCCTTTCATTGGCTCCTTTGGTATGATACCTGAATCAACAGGTATCGTAAGTTTTTTATCAAAAATTTCCCAAATTCGTGTAGCGGCTCCAACACCTTTATTTAATTCCGTATAGAATTTTGTAAGACCAGTCATTGCCATGCCCGTGTAACCGGCATAGAACACAAATGATGTTAAATCACCTATTGTCAATGCATTTGATGCAACTAATGATCCGCCATAATAAAGCACCGAAATGATTATAACATTTCCAGATAGACCAGCTATGCCATAGAATGCAGCTCTTGCATAAATATCTTTATATCCCAAATCTAAAGCATTCACCAATTCTTTGGTGAATAGACGATTTTCTTGTTCTTCTTTGCAAAACATTTTCACTGTTTTAACATTATTCAAACGCTCTTCACCTATTTTCATCACTTCGGCCAATTTATCGAGCAATAATTTTGTGATATTCTTCACATACGTTCCAAATAGTATGGCTAAACCACCAATGAATGGAACAACACAAACAGCTACAAGTGACAGTTGTGGCGATGTGTAAACCTTGGGTAAAAATAACAACAAAAAATGAAAATAAGTTTTATAAATATTCTGCAAATATTGTAAATATTGTGAATAATGGTAGATACTGAATAATGGTAGATACTAGAATGGTAGTATACTGAATATCATAAATATTCCAAACATATGACTAAATACTGTTTAAATTTGAGATTTGTAGCTGTAGTCATACAGCTTCCAGTGTCTGTGAAGAAAAAAAAATTCTTTACCAAATCTCAATTTTAAGCAATGCTTATTTTGCCATCGACAATAAGTTCATAACTGCTTACTTATCGATAAAAATGAATTGAACATTCACTAGAGATTCCAAATATTTATGATATGGTGTGTGCATATATTTATTAAATGTATATAAAAGGGTTGTTTTCCCATAGAATAATACCATCATTGATGTTCCCGCAGCAATTGTAATGATTGATCTCAATCCATCTGATAGATTTTGACTAAGCGAATTTCCCACAAGTGTTGTGTCATTTGATAATCGATTCACAAGCTCACCAGTACCTTTGGTGTCATACCAACCAGGCTCTTGATTTAACATTGTACGATATAAACGTGAACGAAGATCTTTTACAACTCGAAGTGCTGCAAAATAGAAATGAAAATTTCATTAAGAAATAGATTTTGTTTTTTTTTTTTTTTTTTTTGTTTCTTTACAAAAATGCCCTACTTGCACTATTCATTAAATAAATTCGTCCAAAATTGGCCAAACCACCAATAACAAATACACCAAATAATGCAATACAAAATGCGTGTAGCTTTTCCTTTGGAAATTCATCCAAAACAATCATATCCATGAGTTTTCCGATGGCACGAGGAACACCCAATGTTACACCTGATGAAACAATCAAACATCCGATGGCTGCAATAAGATACCATTTTTCATTTTTAGCCAATGAAAATAATCGTTTAATCTCTTTTTTTGATTCTCGATGTTGTTTCTTCAACGATG
Source organism: Resseliella maxima (assembly GCA_029041755.1). NCBI lineage: Eukaryota > Metazoa > Arthropoda > Insecta > Diptera > Cecidomyiidae > Resseliella > Resseliella maxima. Next base: position 33,554 of record JAQOWM010000594.1, on the reverse strand, counting down.
ACCAACTGTGATCAACTTTTTTCGTTGGTTTTGTACAATAGTTCCTACGTAAGAGTAATTCACTTAATTTTGTTACATTTCGATATTTTGAATGAAATTTCCATTCATTTCGAGCAGCGACATTTTGATATTGCCTGCTTTGACTGAACACAAATGATTGATATTTTGAAATGGAATTCCTTGTAACTACTTTATCAAAATCTCTATAACATCGGAGCATGGTCATCCGATTCGTATAATTTGTAAATACTATGAATTTTTGTAACATTTTTCATTTGTATGTATCAACCGCAATGGTTAACACACGACTGCATAAAAATGTGAATTTAACCACTAAAATTTGAAGTAACAACTAGAATAAATTACTAGTTTTTTTTCGGTTTAATTTTATATGGTTAAGATTTGATTTAACATGTAGCTCATTTTTACAATTTTACACAATATTAATTCACTTCGTAATGCGTGACACTAAGTGACTTGTACTGAATGTGTAGAAAGATGTGAATTAGCTAACAAAACAGAGTGTGGCAAAGAGAAGGGGAGCGAAAGGAAAAGAGACAAAAAAAGAATAATTTTCTCATTCACAACAAACATGAAGTTGGCCACAAGTGATATACTTGAAATGACTATTTACAAATGATTTACGTTTCTATTGAATATTTATATTGCAACGTGAAAAGTATTTTTATTTATTGTGCGTAAAATTTTCTTACACCTAAATGTCGCATTTTATAATTTAAACATTGTATATTCTGATGTTGTATACAATTTGATTCAATATTGAGCAACGTCCATAACATATATGCCATTGTTGACATTTGTATATTCGCCCGTTCTTTTTCTCTCTCATAAACTTCATTTTATTTCTCTCGATTCTCTTTAGTAATGTCATTAAAACGTCACAGAGTTTATGCTCAATAGCAAACAGTAAAATTTGGTTAGAAAGTTTAAAGTTCAAACAAAAAAAAAGTAAAGTGTAAATGAATAAATCGTTGTAAACTTATAAAATCACTTGAAGAAACGTGTATTTTCACCAATAAAATAAAAAAAGCAAAAAAAAAAATCCAATTTAAAAATGCCATCATTACACAATGAGAACGAGAGTGACGGTGATGGTGATATGTCAGAAAATGAATCACAGCATTCAAATTCAAGCAGAGATGCTAAAGCGGATTCCAGTGAGGCTGATGAACATGATTCTGATTCGTCTGAATTGGATGAAAATGAATGCGATCGCCGTACAAATGGTTATATCAAGTATTTGGGTAAGAATGAATGGAAACAAATCGTTTAAAGTCCATAGAGATTGTTCATGTGATGTTATCAATTGGTGATTTTACAGGTGATTTGGAGAGTCAATTTCAAGTTTTGCGCGAGCAATTATATCAAGAACGAATTAAACAAAATGAAAGCCTTTTAAATGATGTACGGAATGGACGATCTCAGGAATATTTGGAGCCACTTAAGCAGCTAGAAGATCAAATGCAAAGTCGCATTGAGGTAGCTGGTGTTTTAAAGCGATTACGGCTTGATAATATCAATCATAAATTTCTTTCCGAAGAACAAGGAGCACAGCAGCATTTTGAAGTAAATTCTGTTCAAAATTCTTTATTTTCAAACAAGTTTTTGTGTAAATTTTCCATAATTTAATCATTTTTTTTTTTTTCGTTTTAAACAGAGCGAAAAAGCGTTAGCAAAAGACGCAATTTATGAAGAATTAATGGAAAAAATACGAAAATTAGAAGAAGATCGACATAATGTTGATATTTCATGGGCTGATTGGAATACAAGCACAAGAACGAGCAAAGTACGTGGACCAGGAAGAAAAAAAGCCGTTACAGTTACAGGACCGTACATTGTTTATATGTTATCTGAAGAACAAATCCTTGACGATTGGCGTTTAATTCGAAAAGGCATGAAAAAATCATCACCAACAACATCATCTTGAAATACACCAACGAACTACAATCGGTTTAAGCCATTTTAAAAAAAATTTTTTTTTTTTTCTAAGAAGTCTATTTAGTAATTTTGAACTGAACTCACTTTAGACATTAGATGATAGTAAAAATGGTTGAAGTGTTTAGAAATAAGCGTTTTTACTCATAGAATGTAATGAATGAATGTTTTGAATCATTTTATTTCTCTTTTGCATGTAGATGAAAGTTTCTCATTATGCAAAAATTACAGAAAATTATTTTGTGATGAAATAATTGGCTCAAATCATTTTTTTTGTAAATACAATTTTGCATCAATTCATTCTATACGTGAATTCATCGATTTATATATATATATATATATATATCATACGTATTTTGAAAGGAACATTTGACAAATAAAAAACAGTGAATGCGATTTAATTTTGTTTTACATTTATTTTTATTATCTAATAATTTGGTTTAACAATACCTAAAAATGGCTAAAATCCTTTTTTAGATAGAAAATCTTTTATTAGATTCACATAGTCACCATTTATGATGATTTGTTTTGTGAATTCGTTAATTTTTGATCTTTCTTTTCTCGACATCCAATTTTGAACGTGTTCCAAAATCTCCTTGTGTAACAACCAAATATCACCATTGATATTTTTTATTGTAGTTTTTCTTCCTGTGCCACGCCGATTAATACTTAAATACACGGGAATCATATGATTTTTAGTACGTCGAACAAAATACGGTTGTTTAAATGCTTCTGGTCTTATTGGAACCCATCCAGACGAATATTCTGCTTTTGGTGTCACACTTGGAATTGTTTTCATCGGCAAAATACGTTCAACATACTTCCATTCTGGTGAATTTTTCAGCACTTCTACCTCTGGCTGTGCGTTCACATCAACCTTTTTGATTGGTGTGAGTCGTGGATTTATCGATGAGCATACTTGTGATGTGTGCAAGGTGCGAGTCTGGAAAGATGTTTTGTTATTTAAATTATGAATTTTGAACAAATATTTTTGGATTGAAATTGACATTTTTATTCACAATTGAGCTTAATCAAGTACTTCATTTTAATTGTTAATTCATATCTCTTAGAAGATTCACAAAAATATCAACAAATTGTATATTAAAACAGTAAAGAAACATTTCGTACAATCACATCAATACATAACCAAGAAAAAATGTTAATCTCTGCCATGCAAAGCCCAATGAAATCAAAACATTGAAATGTCATACTTATCGCGAGCACATTTCTGTATCTAATTTACACTTAATTGCTTATTTGTTTACAATCATTTCAAATGATTAATTAAAAAACTTACTGGTAAATCGATTCCATTGCATATAACAAATTGTGTTTTTTTGAAAATCGCTGAAAACGTGCGATGTGTATTTCGCACAAGAAACGCCATCTTTTACTACTGCTGTTACTACTGCTGTCACTATCGACGATTCTCTGGATTTTTCAACGTTTGGCTACGATTGTGTTGGGCGTATTGTGAAAATAGACGGAGAGAAATGACATAGAGCTACCGTATGTATTTGACAGTTCTCATGGCGTACGTGCGACATTTTCATATATATGTGAGCGTTTGAAAGAACGAATCTAATATATGATAGAATAGTCTAATTTAATGGTAGCCGGTACAATACCGACCTGTTTAAATGCGATTCGATTAGTTTAATTTAAATGTCTAATATTATTAAAAGGGAAAAAATTAAAAAAAAAAAGAAAAAAAAAAAAAATTAAGTCCAACTTTTCACATGAAAAATGAAATGTTAACATGAGCAATATCGTTAACTCATTTGTACAACAATTGAGTTATCAATTTTCAGTAGCTCAAAATGAATTTCTCAGGATAAATGCATAACAAAAAGAAAATGCTTCTCGTAAACATTGCTTTGAATGCGGCTTTAAAAGTGCACGGAAGAATGAAGCGCGTTGCTTTTGATTATTGTCAAGGCGTAAGTGTATGCGTACAATTGTGTACACAGTGTACGTTCGTATTAGTAAATGTTTCAATGTAGAAGAGAGAGAAAGAGCCTAGCCGAGCATATTGCCAAAAGGAATGTACAAAATCATGTCGCACATCCACCGTAACATTGCCGTAATGGAAGCGTTTTATGTGGTGAAACGATGAAATGAACCACAAATGAATATCAAGAGAGAAATCGCACCCGAATTCATCAAGTTGTTGTGAGAGAGCGTGAATGTAATGCTCGTAAGAGCGTAAATGAACAAATCAACTTGAATTTGGTTTTGGTTTTATGATGCTTTGTAGGGAATGCAAAACTTTGTTCTGTTTCTGATGGTTTCTTTTTTCTTTCTCTTCACTTACTTCGTCTCTGTTTGTCTCTCCGTAACATTTATAAGTACGCATACACGTAAATACACGTATATGATATATACATACATGCATAACCGTGCCGCTACAATATTCACATATATGGTCTTTTGTAAATGTGTATAATAATAACAGCAACTACGGGCGCATATTATCAACCATTTTATATTTTATTTAGAAAAGTGTTCACTTTTTTCTCTGCTTGATGACAACGGCTGCGACGGCCACAGTGATCAAAAAGTTTTCTTTTTAGTTCATGTGCATTTTATAATTTTAATTTTTCTTCTTGCGCTTGATTTCCTTTCAATTTTTTAACAAAAAATTTTCCTTTATTTGTTTTCATTTTACATTTTTCGATTGATTTGTGAATGAAATGAAAGAGATCGAGTGAAAATAAACTAATAAACATTTGTATTTTAGAGTGTGATTTGTTTTGTGTGCACGAAATAAACAACTTGACAACCACACGAATGAAAAAGAATTAACATATAGAGAGTATATACGTGCGAAAAAGACACATTGGAAAAAGAAAAACAGCAAAAAAAAAAACTTGTTTGTTTGCATAATTGCCTACATTGTGTTGTTTAGATCCGTGAGTTTTCCATGTATTTTATAATTCATTTTACAATTCCATTTTGCATTTTGGTTTGAATGTGGTAAATTACTATGTAAGAATTACCAAGAAGATTTCGAAAGGCTTTTTTTTCGTCGAAAGACAAACAGAAAACTTTGCGGAACGTGCAGCGCACTGTAATTTATGTTGACGTTGAATTGGTTTCGGGTGTAAATGAAGAAGACATGAGCTAGATTGACGTTTCACTGAGAGAAAAAAAATAAATGTTTCAACCATTCTTGCTCTAAATTTATGCGGCTTTATTTTAATTGCTTCATTTGAAAGATTTTTTTTGTTTTTTTGGTTTTTTGAAAGTGTTCTTTATTTTTTATTTTGAAAGGGTATTTTCTGTGAAAAGGAGTTAAAATTTGAAATTTGATACTTAAATTGAAGAGTAAAAGCATTTGAGGAGACAAGCAAAATCATTTCTAATGTTTAATTTGTATGCAGTGTGTATGTGCTTTTTACGGTGAATGTTCGATGAGTACAAGCACTTTTTGACGTGTCAAACGTGCCAATTCTCTAGGTAAGACTATTTTACAACATTCATTTTTACATATATTTAAACAACTTTCATTCAACTATGTTATGGTGAATGATTTATTGCTATTGCAATTTTCAATAAATATTATAGACGGTTCTCATTTGTATTTTATGCATTCAACTATGAAATTTGACATAATTTAGAAGTCTATAAATTAATTGATTGCAATAAATTTGTATTTTTATGTAACATTTGAATTTGTCCCTAAAACAGCATGAAGGGATAGAAAAATCACACGTTTTTTTTTTCAATTTGGGAAAAATGAGGACATTTTAAAGGGAAAATTTTGTCTTTAGAAAACAAATTTATTCTTCGATTTTGAATACAAAACAAAATTGTACGGTTGAATTTTTATGAATGGGATTGTCTCATACGATCGGAATTTGTGAAAGGTTAAAAAAAAACTTTTGTTACCAACAAAGTTGAGCTCACGATCTGTTGATATTTTATGCAAAAATCCGAAAATTTTTACAATGAATGACAATTCAGAGAAATGGCATAATTTGCAATTTAAATGTTAAAAAAATCATATGAGATGAATAATTGTTAAAAAAAAAAATCAATAGAAACTTGAAAAATCAGGTTGAAAATTTATTTTTGATAAGACCTTATATAAGGAAAGGTCAAGCATCCTTATCCTGTTTTCATTAAAGCGTACCAGATACAAAAACCAAAAAAAAAAAAAAAAAAAAAAAATGCAATTGTTTAAATAAAATGCAAGTATTGCAATTTATAAGTATATTTCGCCTTGAAATTAATGGTTGTGTTTGGCCGAAATGCAAAATAAACATGCTTAACAAGGAACACATTAACATGGAGGATAATGCTGTATAATATGTGATGGTGTTGGCTGACTGCCACAACACAAAACATCGTTAGGTACAATGGAAGCGTATATGTATAGCACGGATACTGTTGCTTCGGTGGGTACCGCCGTGTGCGTTTTTATTTGTATACGTAAGCATTTTCATGTGTGCGTATTTTTGATCGAAACTGCCGAAGGAAAAAAAAATCGGGGTTCGTTATATTGATGTCGCTTCAAAATACACATAGCGATCTCATCCATATATTCACAGTATGATCCTGTGCTCAAACACACATGTGTTGGTGTTTTGTTGTTACGCCATTCCAGTTGTTGATGATTTTCCTTCTTGCTTTGAATTACATTTTTCTGCATGTTGTGTGGAAATTGGATCTTTGCATTGCAACTGCATCAATGATTGCTCCATTGAAAAGATATTTTCGATTCAATGCTCACTAACATATATTACGCCACATAAATTCAGAACCGATGCTACTGTCAGAGCAACGCTTCGATGCAGATGTCTTTTTTTTTTTTTTTGCTCGAGCCCTTGTCTCCTTATTGTTAATATTGTATGAATGTGTACGCACATATGCAGGATTATATTATTATTGTTACGAATTCTTCTAGCTTGTTGTCAAACTAAATTTTTATCTTTTATCTCTTTTATCATTTATTTTTTAATTGGTCCCGTAATAAATTTCAAGAAACGTTTATTATTAATCAAATTTTCGTTAAAATGCCGTAGAAATCTCGAAGAAAATTTATAAAATGTTTTTTTCTGAAATCTTTTGCGACTTTTTTTTCTTACACAGGTAATAACCCGGTGTACAACATTATTAGAATCCTGGATTACTCCTGTTTCATTGAAGTAAGTACCTACATTCTATTATTATTTGAGTATCTTGTATTGTGAATGAAAGAACAAAAAAAATAGGAATATTACTTTTATTTTCAATGAACAATTGTAGTTAATGATGATTTAATATAGATGGGAATAATAAGATCGTATATTAACTTAATAAATATCAAATTAATGAGCAATTTTTTTCAATAAGGTAAGTAATAGAATACCTAGTATTGAATTAATAAAATTGATAAAATTAAGACCATTCAATTAACTATACATTTGCATATCAATAGGGTGAAAATCATCTATTTAAATATGTTTTTTCGATCAAAAAATGATCAACATTTTCCACAATTGTTTAAAAAAAATTTCTTTAGTGTTTTTTTTTTTTTAAATTTTTTTCTCTATATTTTCCCAACATTTGTTTTCTCAATTATTTTTTTTCAAAATTTGGAAATATGAATAAAAAATCTAATTTAATCATACATTTACTTAAACAGAAAGTTTGACATTTTATTCAAACAAATGATCAATACAAAATTTAAATCAAATTTAAATCAAAAAAAATATTGTCAAATTAATCGTTTTCATGTAAGTGAATGTGCACTGGTTTTCACCAAATTAATTCTTTTCCGGTTGGTCGTTTTTCGTGCAAGCCATGCACAGTTGCAAAACATGTTGAGATTTTGAATTAAAGTGCAGTGATTTTGTTTTTATTTTTTGTTGATTTTTGGGTTTAGATTTCTCAATTTCGGCGGAGATTTTGAAAAAAATCACGTTTATTGCTAAAAATCCCATCTTTTCCTACAACTCTGTGTCTAACAAATGTGACTGCAGGAGCACAAATTGCAAAAAGTCAATCACTAAATCTCTAAATCTCCGATGTATAAACGCGTTTCATATATTTGAAAACGTAAAATTTGTAGGCAATTACTTACTTCATTGCATTTTGCAATGGGCTGGCTTTCCTCCAATGTGATGAGCTTGCGTATGGCCTTTTAGCTGTGACCTTTTTTTCGTTCCTTCGTTGTACAAATGGCATTGTTATTGTCGACAGCCACACAATTTTTCGTGAAAAAACTTTCATCTTCATTCGATAATGCTTCAAAGCATTTGATGCATTGAAATTGGATGATATTATGATGTGCAATCAGATGTTGGTTTAGTTGCGAGTGTTTTGCTTATGTTATGTATGTTAACTCAAATAAATTTTTCAAATGATTTCTATTTTATAAATTTTTAAATCCAATTAACGATGGTTGTCACATTAAAATAAGATTTTTAATATTATTCGAAAAATTTCCATCCATACAATTGAATGCTATATCAAATCAATGAGCTAGAATATACAAAAGCGTATAAAACAGCTCCATGATTTTACATTAAATGCAATGTAAAAATCACGGAATCATTTTGAAGCCTTTTTTCATTTTGAAGCCTTTTTTCACGAATATTTTAAAACATTGAATCACCAGTTTCCTTAACGTGTAATCTAATAATATTTGTTGCCCTGATAATTAATATCAATATTATAATATTGACATTTTTTTGTTACCAGAGAAGTTTATACTGTCCAAAACAACCTATTTCTGAAAATTCCTTTCTCAAACGTGAATTAAATTTGTAATGAATATTTTCATGAATCATGATGTTTTTCACATCATTTTCACTTGAATTTACTTCAAATTTTATTTCAAGATACATAAATGAAAATTATTAAAATTGGTTGTCATTTTAATTCACATTTTCAAACTCCCTTATCATGGCACTATTGTTTAAAATTGATAAAACCTTTAGATCTAGATCCTTTCAATTCATAAGTTCAATGTTCAAAAATTACGAAATAAATTACTGATTGTGGGATTAGTTTAAAGAAAACTTTTTTTGGGGTAAAAGCAACATTGTCAACAATCTTGTTTGGCTTAAGATTATTAAAAATTCTATTTTCGAATCTAAATGAATGTATGGACAACTATTTATACACCCAGAGTAATTTGACAGCGAATATTTCAACATTTCGTTTAAAATGTTATATTTCCAACGAAAGTTTAATTCTGTACATGGCAGATTTTTTTGCATTAATACCAATGTTTATTTGGTTGTAAATGTGAAATTTCAATTGCGCGCTCAAGCGAGTTGATATTAGAGCAAACAAATCTGTCATGTAGAATACCAAGCATGGTTGGAAAAGTTACAATTTTCGTTGGAATTAATATGAACTACATGTAGGGTTGTTCAAATCAAGACACATTTCTGTGGGTGTAGTTTTCATATTTCAATATTCTAATTGTTGATAATTTGTTTGGAGAAAGGTCAGTTGTTAGATCTATTTTCATATCAGCCCAAAAATAAATATTTATTGATATTAACTTATTCAGGAAACGTTTGAAAAAAATATGTCTTCAATTCGTAAAAAAGAAAATAAAAGATCGAAAGGACATAATAAACTCAAAATTTACGACATAAATTTTTTTAAAGCCCATGCAATGACAATGTATCGATTAGAGTTAGGTTAATGAAATGAAATGAACTAATTTTGTTTTGAATGGTAGAAAACGAGGCCAATTTTCACCGTTCCATGAGTTGTAGCGCCTATTTTCATTCGTTTGATTCTCAATTATATTAACAATTCCCAATGGAACATTATTTCTGTAGAATGTTTGAATGAGTACATAATGATAGGTTGAAGTATTTTTAAATGGTTTCAGGTGAGTTTGAATATTTAAAAAAAGGTTCCAATTCAAATATTAATAGAAATAAAGAATGTGAGATGTTTTACAAAATGGTTTTTACTATGGATTAAGGACAATCTTAATAGGTTAATACATTGACATATTCTAATAATCGCATTCAGTTATATACATATTCACATTTTTTGATTAGTTATTCAAAAAGAAATTCACGCATTTTCTTATATAGCAATATCTCAATAATATATAGCAATTTCTGTACCATATTTCCATTACAACTGTTCAATGATATTCGCTATTTTCATTCTTTTTGCAAAACTTATTCGCGCTATTTACAGAACATACTTTGTGAATTTATAAATTTTTGAATGATAATTAGAAATTTGTCTTACTGAAATACTGAAATATCATTATTACTTTAAATAATATTTATTAAAAAGTGATCTTCGCGCCAGTCGATAAGTCAGTATAGTTTCATGTTGAAAGTTTTTGTAAACTCAATTTGCTTAAAACAAAGTATAAACAATGTGAAGCTGTATAAATTAAAATATTTTTTGACGAATTATTGATAATTATCATTATTACATTTTTAAAATAGTAATTTTCTTCAAAGCATATTTGCTTTGTGTGAAATCACATTTTCATATTTTATTCCAAATCGAAATGATAAAATGAAGAGTGTTAAGCAAGAATCATTTTATACACGAACTAAAAGAGTTCGTATATACAAATGCGATTGTGGCGGCAAGAATGTTTGGTGGCGAAAAATCATAAGTAGCAATGACAGCAACAAGCCGATTTGTACAGAGAAAACGACGAAGGCAAAAACGAAACGCAAACGAAAAATAAAGAAGAATTTCATCTTCACCCGACTTTTTATTTCCGTTCCGTGTTGAGCTGTTGTGATCGTGTTGATGTACACACATATTGTTGTTTCACTTGATTCTGTTTTCCAAACAGAACGAATGTGAGACACATATATATGTTTCGCATTTTCTGCACAGCACACATGCACGAACAAAAGCGACAAAACAGAAAAACAGAAAAACAAATCACGCAACTTAACAGAACAGATACGAAGCAATATTTGCACACGACGTTTAGTTTCTGTTTTTACAATTACAATTTAAATTCAGAGTATCGAACATTTTCATTCAAACAAAAGATGCAAATAATTTCAGCAAAAAAAAAATGTTTCTTTCTTAAAATGTTCTTTTCTGATATGATGCGACAGAATTTGCTTGCTTGGAAATTTGTCAAAATAAAAAGAAAACAAAATGAAATTTAGGTGCGGTCATGTGAAAATCATGCGAAACAAGCGTGTTTCACATCCCATTTTACATAATATATTTTTCGCTCATCGCAAAACTATATATAAAAACGCACTGAAAGCGAACGATTTAAACTTAATAGTAAATGTTCAAAATATAAAATATGGATAGATCAATAAGTTAGAGAAATAAATTTATGACTTATTCAAAATGAACACTCCAGCATGATCGCATGCATGTATGAATCGACAGATGTCGAAGTTACTTTGCTTTAAGGCATAAGTAAGTTGATAGCCTACCATTCGATATTTACACAAAATCTTGTTGCTCCACAGCACTTTTCATATACAAATACATTTCTGTGCTCGTGTCGATTATTGTTTTCATTCTGATTCACCATTGTTGTGTTCAATTAGTGGAAAATATTTGTTGTCGTCAGCAAGTTTATTTTCTGTAACATTCGGTCAATGTACTCAAATATTTGGATTCATGTTTTTCATTTTCTTTCATCAATCAGAAAATCTACTGTTGGATTTTACTATTTTTGATCGATTTTCAGCATAAAATCACATTTGATTGTAGAAATGTATTAAAATTCTATAAATTGTGATCATTTTCATTTCTGCAGCATAAATATATATATTGAGAGAACAAGCTGCTTTATTTAACATTGCATAATACTCTCAGAACAATTCAATATTATCGAAAATTTTTAATCGAAATTGATAATGAAATTTATCGCATGATTCGAAGAAATTTGTCTTAGATTAACTATTGACTGTGTAGAAATAAACAACAATTGAATGTTTAATATTATTTAAATAATTGAATTTTATGTGTAATTTTGTTAATAACTGCTTCATAACTGCTGTGCAAGGACACTTTAGATTTGATCGATTTAAATTTTTTGGATTCTATAAGCCTGACTTGAGCTACTCAAAAGATTTCTCATTATTCATTCTCATACATTTTAGAAATAAAAATCCCTTCTTTTAAGACCCACTTTTGTTTTGAACTACTTTTTCATTTTATATAATTTTAATGACTTCGGCATTTCAGATTTGAAAGCAATTCATATTTATAAAAAATTTTCATATAATGAAATAAAACTTATTTCTAATAAACTCCTTCATAGCCGCACTGATATGTAAATCTTATCGCAGAAATGGTAAATTAAACAAGAATAATCTTTCCAAAAATTTCTTAAAAATGCATTTACAGTTAAATCAATTATTGCAAAACGAAAAACTATGTTGCATACACGTTGGGACAAATTAGAATTCTATATGTTGAACTGTGCTAAAGCTTGAATTTATTTTTCTCTTCCAGCTTTATTTTTGACAATCATCATGTTTCATTTAATAATGTTTTGCTTGAAATAATCATTAATTTGTTCTATAAAATGATTTCAAGTTGACATTTTCAACATAAAATTTTTGCAAATTTTGAAATATATAAAAGGCATTTTATTAAAAAAAATATCAAAAATTATTATTGTAATTCGTTTATTCTTGGAAGTTTTTACTCTTCTATTAATCGATATGTTTGCAATATTTTCCATTCACAGTTTTCTCTCAATTCGATATTCTATCGTTGATTTCTTCGATAGTTGTGAAAAATTGAAAATATTTGAGTTTATTGCATAGATTTCTGGCATTTCACATCATAAATTATTTATCTGCGTTAAACTTGAATCAAAAATAGTATATGGTTATTTCAATTGTTTTTCATTTGCAAATCTTTTAAAAGAAATGTTCCAATAATTTATAAACGTGCTTTTGGTTATATTTCAATTTGGAAAACATTTTTACTATCATTACGAGTGTTCTGTTCTTCGAAACATTGTTATATTTCAAATTAAATTATTTTGAAACTTTTTTTTATTTCCATTTCAATTCCTAGTTATTACTTTTAATTCAAAAGATTTGAAAAAATGTACAAACAAGTTGAAGAGCAAAATGTTTATTAAATAGAATAAAAATAAAAATTTTCATTTTGTTGGAAAATAATATAGAATGTTTTGATTCGATTAGAATCAATGATATTCATACTTTACAGCTTATTTTGTGCAGTCCAATGAGTCAATTTTAATCAGTTGACTTTGAATGTTATGGGAAATAAAACACATAAGCGCCCATATAGAGATAAGTAACGATCAGTTATTATGTTTATCATGAATCACTTCAAACTAAGCAATTAATTATAACCAAGTGTATAAAAATGTTCGCTAGTTTAGAAATGTTAGAATACATTTATGACCTAGTTGTGACACTAGAAAAGCGACAGTAACCAATAAATGGATATGAAATGTGAAACCATTGTGGTGCTTATAATTGAAAATCCTGCTTCGTGTTCAAATCAATAAAAAGCATATAACTTTTCATGTCATTATTATTGTCTGTTGCGCTATTAGAGGTCGATCGAAGGGTAGAAAAAAGCTCAAATTGTCAACATGACACAAACTTATTAAAATAATGAACAAATATAATTGGTAATTAAGTTTGAATGGATATTCGAATATAGCCGATGCATGTGAGAAATCTTTTCCATATTTTCATTGGGAAATTGTTTAAAAAATTGCCCATTAAACTGCAATCGTTGCTTTTTTCTCAAATTCAAAATTTTAACAATTTCGTACAAATTCGTATTTTGTCAGTATGAAATCAATGCAAATGTTCACTATGTCTTATGGAAAATTTCAAAGGACTGTATGTTCGAAAGCTTTCATTAAAAATTCAATTGTGTGCTCTACATTTCACAAACGGAAAATGTATTTTATGTGAAAATGAAATTGAGTTTCTAACATGCAGGCCATGGAGAGTGTTTCGTTTTTCTTCATCGCTTCTCTCTAACCACTATTATCATTTAGTTCAAGTCATTCACACATAAACCAACAAAATTGCGCTAACAAACACAATGGCAATACTATTAAATATAACATACATGCATGCATGCATTGTATTAGAGTTGCCATTACTTGTTAACTGAAAAAAAAAAGTTGTATGTAACCCAATGGAAAATTATACTCAAAACATACTTTACAACTAACTAACTTAGTGGTTCATGCGAAGTAAACTTTCATTTTGTAGCTACGTCAAATGTGTTGACGTTTAAATAAGTCAGACATGAAGAAGCAGTAATAATATTACATCTTAACTCGTTGACAAACGACAAATTTCAATGAAAATGCATGTAAACTGGCGACACAAAACGCTTTTTAAATCTTCACTAAAATGATATGTAAAAGACGAATTCAGGGAGATACGTATGTAAATAGATAAATTTAATTTTTTGCGACATTTTCATTGCATGTTCTGATGGAAAAAGGAAGTGAAATTGCGCCACATTTAAATGGGATTTATAAGCCATAGCAATGCTTTGCTTGGGTTTTCACAGCTTACCCTATGACGCAGACAAAAAAACTAAAAAATATTGTATATACATAGCTTTCAATGGCAACGATGGATGCGAGGGACAAAACATAATTATGTACATTCGACACGGTATGAGTCATAACATTTATTTTTCTTTAAAGATAGAATAATGTTTTAGACTTTTATGAACGGGAGTAAAACGTTATAATATATATACGCGTATAACGACATTTCCACCGATTTACTATTTTCCAATTTCGAAGTTTCCTCATCCTCATGGTTTTTGTGTGTGTTTTCTTCTTTTTTGAAATAAATTAAAATAAATGGATGAATCGTAGAAGAGTGTATCTAAAATGAATCCTTGTTTTTCCGTTACGTGAAAAACATACGAATGATTCTCCTTAGGGAAAACATGGATTGCGTTGATTAAATTCAAACATTAAAATTTGCAAGGAAAACATATTCTGTTGTTTGGTTCCATTTTGACATATCCCAATATTTTGTCTCAATCCACTATTTGGTTAATTAAAAACATTGAAAAAAAATTATTACAAAAGAGGCAGTAAAAAGGTCCATTTTTTGATGCCAGATAATGATGATGTTCTCTTTTATAAAATCGTCAATAAATGTTCATTTCATTTATTTACAATTAAGGCTCATTTCAGTCTAAACTGCGATAAGCCAATCGATAAAGAAAGAAAGAAAGTCTCAATGATTGTTTTGAAAACAATCAGGCAATGTTTGCATTCAAGATCAATCATAAGTAAATTCAATCGAGTTGAAACAATGAAATTAGTAAATATTGACTCAAAATTGTTTGTGAAATGATGTTCAATCAATTGTTAACTTTTCTCATTTCAATTTATCAGGGAATTGATACATTTTTTAAAATATTTTCAATGTTATTATTTGAAATATTTCTGTTGCTAATTATATACAATGGGTAGCTTGATTAAACTATTTCAATGTATTTCATTTTCTTACATCATATGATCATGATTAATAACATCTGATGAAATATCTTTGAACAGAGATGAATCAGTTTCTCTTCCAAGTAACATGTATTTTTAACAATATTTCACATTTTAATGAACTCTGCACACTATAGAAGGATTATCTAACGTATATAGTGTTTATAGAATAGAAGCTTATAAATGTAATTTGGTCGTTTTTTAAATAATTTTAACGCACACGTAGCGCATATTAGACGAAACAATGAATTGCAATGAACCAAAAAGGGATTAACCATTTACGAAAAAACAATGTACGAAATGAAATAAAATAAAATAAAATAATATTTCCATTTCAAATAATAGCTTCTGAAATGATTTTCATCAGAAGATTGGTTGAGATCTATTCGCGTTTACATTTGCTTATCTAATATTGTAATATGAGCAACAATAAAATCATAATTATAAACATTGTACTAAAGAATGATGACAATAAATCAAATAAATCCTTCCAAATTGTGTGCTTCAATTGCACAGTGTACAATGTCAGAGGATAAAAGCGGAGAGAAAAAGTTCCAAGTACAACGACACTCATTCAAAATCATCACATTGATATTGAATCCCTAAAAATAGTGCGTATTCTGTGTGTGTGATGTGTGACTGCACGGACCAAATATTGTGCATGAATACATCAAACGTGCCTGGCAAACAACCCTAATCATTTTAACATTTTCCCATTTATTTCCATTTTGTTGCGCCATTCTCTTTCTCTTGTTTTGTGCGTTTTATATATACTTTACTGCTTAAACCATATAGTGCAACCGAATATCGAATGTGGTGTCGACGATACCAAGTTATGTAATAAGCCCCAATTTTATGATTGGTACGATGCACTCTGTACATGACAACGGAATCAAAAACATAAGCACCCCGTGCATTATATACTTCTGGTTGCCAAAAATGATGCAACATTCGGCAAATTGTATGTGTTTTATAGAGGTTTTTGTTGATATTTGGCACATAACAGAATGTACGCCGTTAAGAATGCGACAATAAGGGGAACTAAGGCTTTTTCTAACACAAAACCCCATTCAATGTCAGTCAACACTTATTTTTAAAACTTCCTCAATAATGAGATTCAAGTGGTGTTGTCAATATATCTTTCTCATCCTCTCCTCTTTTCACTTTACAATATACACAAATTGAGTGTCAACTCCAACCGAATCACCATTGAAACATCGCTTTGACCAACCGAACCAATTTATGTGGCTAGAAAAGTTTACATAAAAGGCTTGCAAATTAATTTAATTGAAAATGTATGCGAGTGAGAGAAGGAAATAATTGAAAAAATATTTTATTAATAGATTTGGAAATGTAAACGAACCAGTTTATCAAACACTACCCAACTGTGAATGTAAGCTATTTAATAAACAATTCATAGCCATCATTCCAATACATGATCTAATATGTCGGGATTTTGTCATCGGTGTCATTTACTTAAATGTGTATATCATTTATTTACACAAATTTGTTGATGTTTTCTTTTTTCTCACTTTAAACAATAATTTGGCCGAATGAGCGAAATGTTTGAGCGAAAAGAGTGTCGCACAACAAGAGAGACCAACGAAACGATTGAAAAAGTGTAAAAAAGTAAATAATAAAAAAAGGAAAAGAAGAAGATAATATTCATTTTTTCATGCATTGTAAAATGAAAATCACTTGATATATAAGGCGAAATACGCCCGTATATTACTTTCAGATGAATTTCAATGTGAAATGTTGATATTTTCTGGTCAATTACAAAGCAGGCTGCAAACATTTCAAAAGGAACCCAGATAACTCATGGTGAAAAGTACAAGAAAATACAGATACTGATGTACTGGTACTGAATAAAAATGCAAAAATTAAGTTCGTCGACTGAAGTTTTAAAATGAATGAAAAATGAAACAAAATCCGAAGAAAAAAAAAAATAATAATAATAATAATAATAATAATATGAAAAAGAATCATGTACTCAGTATCTTTTATATTGTATATACGTGGATATATATATATATATAAATATCGGTGCAACAGCCGCGCGCTTCACATAAAGAAAAAGAAAGAGAATACAAGCGACAGCGGCAACAGTTATTGAATTTGTATATAACACACATATAATATGTTTGACTGTTGGCTGCTACTGCAGAGATATTATAGTGGTGATTGTATGTTTGAGCGTGTGTGGATGTGCGTCGGTTTAGTGTGCAAACATACGACCAAACTACGATATAGTTGCTCTCTTTCTCTCGATTACCCGACAAGCAATAGACGCATACATAAATCGATGTGTGGCGCGTACATAAATTATACAAGTGTATTTGTGAATCAAGCAGCCAGGAATATACATCATACGTACAGTCTCTTTAAACGGGTATCTTTTTTCATTGTATTTTCTCTGCTCGTTTTGCATTTCATGTTACATTTTCTTTCATTACAAGAGAAAACAAAAAATAATATAACAAACTATGTTTCTCGATCAACGATTGCAAAGAGCACACCATAGAGATATATAATCGTACATGTTTCATATACAGCGATGGGCACAAATACAAATTCTTTTTTCTTCTTTCCGATACGAACAGTCATCAAGCAAAATGGGCAAAAGAAAAGTTTTATTATTTTTTTTCTCTTTCTGCATTTCTCTTTCGTATTAACCGAAAAAGAAAGGGAGCGAATTCGAATGAAATGGAACAATCGTGTGGAAATATTGCCAAACACCAACATTAACAAGATACAAGATATGTTGTATTGTCTATTTGATGTGGTTTCTCTACATCTTCACTATGTATGATGTGTAGACACCAATATGAATAAATAAAAAAAAAAAAATGTTTATTTGATACATAATATATATGTGTAACACGCTTTAAATTTTCGTTTCAACATTTTCGGTATCACCACATAAAATCAGCCCACGTCTACAAAATTGTACAAAACTTTTTTTCTCTCAATATTCTGTGTATCAGTGTGTTGAATGGGTGAACGAAAAGCATTTCCATTCAATTTTGATTGAAATGAAAAACTCAAGGAATTTATTAATTTCGATGTAAATGCATGAAAATTACGTAAATTATACCATGATGATGCGATCATTTTGTTTGATTGATTATATATTATGGACACGATCAAAAAAATCTAGGAAATGCTACTAGTATATAGCAATTACTCTTTGTCACAAAGTGGGCACATCGAACAACATTTTTCATTTGTATAGTTATTCAGCGGTGAATTTCTTTCTTATCTTTTCGATAATTCTGAGTGGTCTTTTTCATATCATCAGAACCACTGTAATATCGTTATGCTATTGTGCTATCGCTTCCGATCATCATCCTTTATCAATATTTGCTTATTGTAATTCGTAGATTTTCTTATTTTTTCGGTAAAATCTAGTTTCTCTATATAAATAAATGCAAATTTTTATTGACGATTGTAAATAATTTGGAATTGTTTTCAAGTTTTACGACATTAATGTAAAACGTTGAAAGCCTTTGGCCATACATTATCATTTCTTGTTTGTTGCTAAAGGTCAGTAGATCAAATTATCTAATTATGGTGAACTACAACAATGTAACTGTCCATAAATAGCCCCTAAAAAGTTGTCGAATTACATTTTTTATCATCTGATAAATGGTCGGTAATAAGTTTTCAATATCGTGTTTTATCGAAACTAAATATTTTCTACATTCACAAAAATGTGAATTAAATTCAGGATTTTCGTTCACTGTTCCTCGAAAAAAATTATTTCCATTCATTTTATTTCTCTTGAGAATATTTTTGTTCATTATGTGCAAAATAGAATCTCTACTTGGAAAAGCGTTCTACCGAATCTCTTGAAAAAGAAATAATTGTTCAAAGTCACATACACATCATGTGATCTATTGAAAAGTCCTCCTTGATCGAGAACTTTTAATGGAGAAAATATAAATCGAAACGTGTTTCATCGAAAGGCTTTACGTGCGATGTATAACATCGAAATCTATGTACATAGAACGTGGATTTTGATCGCTTTCAATATAAATCTATGTACAAGAATCATATATTACACACAGGCAATGGCACGAAACGAGAAAAAATATACGAAAATATAAATCGCGATCAACACACATGAAAAATAAAAATAAAATAAATAAAATAAAAACGAATGAAAAAATAAAACATCCAACAGACTAACTCAATACTCAAGCATACTGTTTGTATTCAACGACAAGTGACGAATCAAGCCGATTCAATGGAAGCCAACAACAGCAATTCCAACAACAATAACAGCATCAACAGCAACAATAACGCTGCTTAATAGAAAGCAACAATGAAAAAAATGCCAAACGCGCAATACGATCGCGCTGCGCATTTAAAGCTTTGGAATAAAATTCCATTTGATATGCACAATGAGCCAGCATGTAATACATTCTGTGTTGCGTCGTTTATGTGAAACTTACGGTTTGTTCAAGTTTTTCAACTGAACATATTAAGCGCAAATTGCATACATGCAATCCAATTTCAAGTAAAGTTTCGAACAAAATCAATTGCAATGACGTCAAATAAATAAGCCATAAATTCTTGTCGATCTATTCCAAAAGGATCGGCACTAATGACGGTCACACACATTCATTACCTAAATAAGATCGAAAGATAAAGGCATGCATAAACACTTATACAAATTTAATGATTTATTTGAAATGAGATCAGTTACTTTTTCCCATTTTCTCGGATTTTGCAATGTAGAAGAGGAAAAAAAACTTTTTTTTTTTTCATTTGCTTTCAAATATAATTGTGTAAAATGTAATATTTGTCACTGTTTGTGTGTTGAAAAATTTTGCAACACATACATAGAATTCAATGGTAGTAGATGTCGATTTTTCGATTCTCCGAGCTATCTCCACTCACACATACAGTTAAGATTGACTTATTGTCTGTTCCATGAAAATATGGCATCGATGTGATTGTGTGTGAGCGTCGTTGTGTTCATCGGTATTTGTTTAATCGACAATAGCAATTGTTTGCTTGCTTACAAATACTGTTGTGTGCTTATATACCACTTGGGTAGATATGCGCATGTTAATGTGTCTGTTTCTCTTCTTGGTCGTTTTGTGTATGTATTCGATTCATTTTATTACGACAATCGGATGTGCTTTAGCTTCCATCTTTGCTCATTCGGTTGAATTTTTATTAGTCAGCATTTTTGTTGTACTACATAAAAAAAAAGAGAAACGAAGAGACAAACCAATGTCTAGTTCCGTCCGACATTTTGATTTGATTCGCCTTCGTATTGTTAAACACCGTCTGTCGTTTCAATGAATTTAACTATGTGAGAATTGCTTCTATGCGACGTCATTTGATCAATGTATGAGAAAATTTGCGATGATTATATTTTTTTATTCTGCACGTAGCAGATTTTCATTTTCATAAATCCTTAAGCTCATTTATTGAAATCAAATTTACTATTAAAATTCGAAATGAAAGAAGTGGAAAAAAATGAAATTTTTTTTTTTTTTTTTTTTTTCAAATATTTTTCCAAAAAAATTAGAAAATTGAATCAAACGTACAAATTAATAATTTATGATTTGCTGAAAAATTGAAAATAGTCCCAACATTTTATTGCATAAATGTCCAATGAATATCAGACGATCGTCAAGTCCATGCTAATTATCATCTAGAAATCATTTTATTCAGGACATTTTTACTATATGTGCGATCATCAATCGAATAATATCGCTTAGATCGTTAAATTGTACAATGAAAAAAGCCATTTAGAAAAAAATAGAACAAAAGCAAAGAGTAGAAGCCATCCGCAATACATTCTTCAATATTTTCGCTGTTCATGTACATCGAATTTTGATGCGCATAAATACATTGAACGTAGCTTACATAGATTAATTGTATTTGTGTCTATGAAACCATAAGTAACTACCAAATTGGTAGTGCTTTTTTGTGCAGTTACCATTGACTACCACCGGTTTACGTTCATCGTTGTCTCTGTTTTACTAATCATACCAAATCGTCCATAGTTTGTGGTGTTTTCCTTGTTTTCTCATTACATATATATTTTCGTTTAATTGTTAGTCGGTTCGATTGGTTGGCAGCACCATACATCATTGATTCATTTTATGCGAGACAGAAGGAGATAGACGAAGAACGAGAGAAAGACATGTTAGCGTAGCCATCATTTATGATACATGAGCAAATAATACACACACACAGAGAGAGAGAGAGAGGGGACAGAGAAAGAGAGAGAGAGTTGATGATTGCATTTGTGTGTTTTTGGTTTGGTATTTCAAATCTTGAACATTCGGCATAAGTATATAAAACGATTTGCATTCGTATTGGTGCGTTCGCTGTTGTTCGGCTTGACGGTCATGCATGCGTGTATGAATGTATTTGTTTGTTCGGTTAATGTGTTCGTCAACGGATATAGATGATGAATGCAGCAAGTCAGTACGATTACGGTATCCGAAGCGAAAAGGTATACATTACTCACGACACACAATATATATAAAATTTTTGTTTTTTTTTTTTCATTTCGTTTCAAATTAAACATTTTCTGTGTGCTTCGCCCGTCAGTTCGTTCGTTTCAGGTTCGTGTATTCATATTCTCACTCTCTTCTGTAGTACACTATTATACATTTGTACGTATCTTTCCTAACTTTTTCACATTTCTTCTTTCGTTGTTTTCGTTGTTGTTGCTTTCGCGTTGTTGTTTCGGTTTGGTTCTTGAGTTGCTTTTGATTCCAAATGCTCATTTTGATGGTAGTTTTTTTCTTCTTCTCTTTCTCTCCCTCTCTTTCTATCTCTTTTCAATGTGCCTATTCATTTCTCTCTTGTTGCTGCTTGTTTCGTTCATCTTTTTCGCAATTTCAGAGTATTTAGGGTTTTTTTCCGTTCCATTTTCTTTTCGCATAGCACAAGATTTTCATCCGTGATTTATTTAAAATTGTTTGTTTTAATTTTTTTAATTGTTTTGTGAAAAGTGTTGCAATGACAATATTCAATTGGTTTGTTGAGATGTTTTGTGATTGTTCCATCGATATTTTCGAATCAGGCCATTTGTATACGTGTTTTGATGGTGTTATGTGTATTGTTTGATGGTGTATTAACGTGTACTTAATTAATGAATGAATGAATGGATAGACGGTTCGTTGGTTGGATGGATGGATGGATGGTAAGATGGATTGTTGGCTGAAATGGGATAATACAAAGTGTTGTTGATTGTGACTTTTACGGTTGGCTATCGTCATTCGCAGGACCTATTCTAAATTATTTTATGGTGTGCGTTCATGGTACGCTTTGCCTCACATCGCTTCGTCTATGCATATGCATGCAATGTACATTAAGCATAACATGGATAAATGTTCTCCCGTTCGATGGATGCATTGTGCATATATCGTTTTGTCGTATTCGGTAAATCGGCCGCATCATTGTTTGGCGAATCGTTGCCGATGGAAAATACTGAAAGCATTGGTGCGTGTTTGTGTATTCTTAACTTGTTCTCTTTACATTTATATGTTGATGCAGTGATAACGACAACGAAAACGGTGTAGTAGCCGAGTTCACTCTCTCCAATTATGTGTTACGAACGGCAAGAGCGCCATACGCCACACAACCAATACGATAAAAAAAGGGGAAGCTTCCTCATTGACAAAAATTGTCAAGTGAAATTTGATTAAAAGTGACAGTGTTTTTATGTAGTTTATCAAGCGGACAGCTGATCGGGCACCATATTCCCATTCAATTGCATGCCATTTTCAATGGTTACGTTGATGCGTCACATGGAATGTTGTATTTCCGCACATTGGCATGTTTTTCCACCCACTTTTGAACACTAAACAACGAACCAAAAACAACTTGATTTGCATATCTGCGCTTCAATTATTTGCATTGAAATCAATTCAAATGAGTTGGGTTTTCTTTTTATTTTGCAAATGATCATTTGATTGGCATTTCATGTGCGTTTCGAACTCAATAACATACCATTCGACGAATGCAACGCATTTTTTTTTTTTTGAACTAATTTCATTTTAACTTTATGTGTGTTCATGAGCGTTACGCATAGAATGTGGAAAGCGAAAATGTGCGATGCCAATGGTTGATTAAGACAATAAAAGCAGCCTCAGCAAGCAATGCTTGTGCTACGTGTTTTGCATTCTACTAACACATTCCAGTGCCACAGCTCTTCTAACAAATTTGCACATTTCTATTTATTTAGCCGGATTTTATCTATATTTACTTGGCCAGGCCTTGTGATTAACTAAGTTTGTGTCGTTTTTTCTTCTTCTTCTTCTTTATCTCTCACCTCTCACTATCTTCCGTATTCTATCTGTGTCTTAAGAGTGATTCAGCTTGTTTTACATCACATTTATGATCAGATCATTCAAAGTTTTATAGGAAAATTCAATATTATCGAATAGTCATTTGTTAGGTCAATTTGAAATAATTTAAATATGCATTTCTCCAGAAATTAACTCACAGACACACACAAATACTCACAAACACTCACACAATACAATTGCATGTGGTACATCATAACTGTGAGGGTTATCTATTCGCTTCCAAGGAAATCTTTATTCCTTTATCACATTTATTGTTATTTCTTTCATTTGTACTGTGTTCTACTTTGGTTGTCTTTCATTTCGATTTCGCCGCTTACTCTCAACTGCCATTCACATTTGTCTGTGGAACTGTGTCGCTTGTGTGATGTGTGTAACATTTTTACAATTGTATTTATTTACCAAGAAACGCTTTCGACGAGATTTTTTTTTTTATTATTTTACACACACTTATTCGCAAAGTTTCGAAAACATCTTTTTCAGCATTGTTGTGATGTGAAATTCTTCAAACAAACCCCAAGCACATATTTCACAATCGACATTTGGCTTTTAACTTGTTGATTTCAAATATGTTAAAATGCGTGGTATTTCATTGTCTTTTGATGTATAAATACACATTCCATCGTCACTGGATTGGATCGATGACAAAATTTGAAATCAGATTTTGGTCTTGGTGACATTTCATCGTGCAATCTAAAATCCATAATTATTGATTGTGAATCAATTCCGTTGTTTTCACAATTCAAACCGAAAATTTGTTTTGTTTACAGTTATAATTTTGAGTATGTGTTTTTTTGTCAATGTATGCGATTCTTTCACTTTCCTCTTTCATATCTTTTGGCCATTTTTCGTTCTTTTATTCACTCAAATATCGAAAAACAAAAAAAAAAAAAAAAACAAACACAAAATTGATTGACTAAAAAGTCATAAACCGAAAATAGCTCCATTTACACACTAGACAAAATGTGTTTTTTTTCTCTTTCATTTATCATGTTAAAAGTTCAACGATTTTCATTTTATTGCTTCAATTCTCATATTAACTGAATATTTTATTTCTCAATTCTTTTTTTTTTTTGCACATATTAGATTTCGAATGCAACGTGGACGAAAATTACAGTTGGTGAAAATACGAATGAACTCGTAAACAAGGCTTCACCATAGGATCAAAACAAAGTAATCAATCAAATACGATGGCCACTCGCAAAAGTCGCCAAAATACAGATTCCCCAACACCATCGGGAACGGAAAGTGTGCCAACTACCCCAACAACACCAGCAACACGAAATACACGAAGTATACGAAATAAACAATTGCAATTGGGTAAAACTGAAGAGGCGACCATCCAAATAAAAACTGAAAAAATTGACGAAGAAGATGAGGCTGTGAAAGACATAACTAATGATGAAGAAATTAATACAGAGGCAACAACAACAACGACAACAACACTAGCCAGAGCGGCAACACCAACTGTCACTAGTGAAAAGATTGAAACAAAGGAATTAGTTGAACAAAACGACAAAGAAAAAGAGAAAGAAACATCGCCACCAGCTGCATCAACACGGAAACGTCGTACAGCCGCTGCCAAAGAAGAAAATGCCACAACCGAGAAGCAAACAAATGATTTGACAAGTCCAATTACACCCGATGATGGAAAAACATCACCAAACAAAACAAAACGCTCACGCCGCAGTGCATTTGATGTAACTGATAAAGTTGAAGAGACGCCAAGCATAATGAAACGTCGAAATAGCACTGGGAAAATTGAAAAACCAACTCGCAAATTGTCTAGTCGCATTAAGAAACTCAAGCAATTGAGAAAGACAAAAATGGGCCGAGCATTGTTACGAAAACCGGAAAAGATTGCCGTTGCTGTAAATAAGCCCATCAAACAATTGATTGAAAAGCAAGCGGCAAAATGCGCAAAAGTTGAAAAAACAGACAGTGCATCCGATTCAGAATTGATAAAAATGTCACGTCGTCGATCGGATTCGGTATCAAAATGCTCAGATATGACCGATGCATCCAGTTTTCATGAAATAAAAGGTTCAGTTGAAGATTTACTAACACAATCATCCGAAACAAGTGAAGGTAAAGTTGTAGTTAAAGAAGAAATCACTGAGAAAGATGAAACATCAGAGATTAAAGCGCCAGAAAATGAAATTGTTGAACCAACACGTGTGAATCCGAATGATAGTGGAATTGGTGGCGATAGTGATAATTCGCATGTTGTTAAAACTGAAGGTGATCAATCAAATGATGGTAAACGATCATCACGATTCTCACGACGAAAACGACCATTGAATCCACCAAGAGTGATGAATACTCGATCACGTAGTGAAACACCAAGTAAACCAACAAGTGAAAATCAAGATGATGATGATGAGGAACCAGTTCCCACAAAAGAAATTAAAAAGGAAGCAATTGAATCGTCAACCGAGTCTCCTTTACATATTGACACAACAATTACTGAAACAAATACGAACCAAGAAAAATTATCACCAGATTTAGAACAAACTGACAAAGAAATGATGGACGATGAAAAGGCCAAATCGCTTAGTCCAGTTCTAGTCAGCGAAGGTGTTTCTGAAATTAGTGTCAAACAGTTTTATGGTCGTGCCGATTTTCTGGAAAATAATTTGGGCATTGAAAAAGATCCAAAACTTGGTGAAATTGTGCAAAATCAAGAAAAAATTAAAGCTGGAAACAAAGAAAATGGTGATAAATGTGAAGAAATTAGTAACAAATCCGATAAAGACTGTGTAAAAGATGATAAAATGACAGATATTACAGATTCAGCGGATTCAGATGTGGTCCATGAAATTGATACATCAACGGAAAGCATGGAAGTCGATGAATATAATGATGAAAAACCCGATGGTGCTAAATGTGATGAGAAGGATAGTAAAGATAATGTAGACTGTTTTGTTAAGCCAGCCGAAATTATTCGACGTGATAGCGCAACACTTCTCAATGAAAATCTATTAGTATTGAATGGTGAAATTGAGCTAACATCAAAAAAAGAAAAGAAAGAAGTGGTTAAAATGGAAGAAGATGTTGGTGAAGTGGTTTTATATAAAATTTCCAATGGAATGCGCGTCAATCCGGAAAAATTGGAAAAAGTGCTTGAGAGTCAAAAATTAAAAGAAAAAGAACGAAGTAGTAGCACAGAAAGTGTTGAAAATGGTTTAGATAAAGACGAGGTGGAAATTGTTGAAGAGAAAGTGACAAAGCAACCGACTGATGAGCCCACAAAACCAGTTAACAATGAAAAGGATTTCGGTAAAACGAAGACAAAAATCGAACCGGAACCAATAAAAAGAAATAGCACTGAGACCAGTATAACTGTTGACAGTGAAAAGAAGAAGGAAAATTTAGTGAAACCGGCTGCAATTAGGAGTAATTCAAGCAGCAAAGACAGTCGATCAAGTAGTCTTGATGATGAATCGCCTGAAGAACGTATTCAAAAAGAATCTCATCTCAAAACACTCGGCCTATTAACACATCAAGCAGCTGAAGAAGCAACAATCGAAAAGCAAAAACAACGTGAAAAATTCAAAACGAAAGGAAAGAAAAATTCCGAATATACTGGCACATTGAAAACAGTTATTAAATTGCATCGTGGCAACAATGACAAAAAGAAAGGAAAACAATCACTTAAAATGACATTGCATAAGGGTAGAGCCAAAAATGGTTCCGATAAAAGTGATTCGCACTCGAATGCTAATTCCGAAGAAGACACTTATTATACAATTCAACAGCAAGATATTGATATGATTGGTAAGAGTTGATTTTCTGATAATTTTTTCTCAAATTCCATTTCTAAACAGAATTTTTCCCTTCGCCAGATCATGAAGCTGATGAAGCTGCAGCCAGAGAACATGAGAAATTATTGGTGATCCCAGAGAAAGCTTCATCGTTCCGCTATCATCCGGAAAAAATCTGTGAAGATCAATGTAGAAACTGTGGTACCAAATTTGGTCTATTCGATACACCGTGTCACATTGCTCAAATCAAATCGGCCGAACGGCAAAGAAAAATCCTAGAATGTAAGTGGAAATTTGATTTCGCATTCATTAATAAATTTATTAAGCGAATCAAAACAATCGAATTGAAATGTGATAGTATTTTCCTCTGCATTTTCAGATGGAGAAAAATTAACTGTTGACAGTTGTTTATGTGATGCATGTTTCCGACACGTTGATCGTAAAGCTAACTGCCCTTCATACAAGAAACGACTATCTGAACCGGCCAAAGTTAATGACTCCAACACAACTGTTGAAGACAGCGAAGACAAAGACGCTGAAGGATTATTGTTCCAAAGCAACAAAGAGCTCACATTTTGCCAAGTACATGATTGCAAGGATCAAGCAACATATTCGGTGTGCCGCAAATGGACTCAAAAGATTCGCAAAACTCTTAGCAAACACATTCAATTCAATTTTGAAAACACAAGTTCAATGGCATTTTTGCCAATATGTGATAAACACTACGAGGATATCAATCACTTGATGATTTGTATCATTTGTAATCGTCGTCTCAAGCGAAATCATAGCTATTTCCTTCTACAGGTGAGAAATAAATGTTTTCAATTCTAATTTACATTAATGTCTTATAAACGAATGTTTATGTCTTTTGTTAGGATGCACACAAAATCGAATCACTCATTGCAAACGAAAGTATTCAATTAACGGTTGGAACAACATCTATTGCATGCAAATTATGCCGATATTATGTGAATTTATTGTCACGACCACACGAAGCAAAGAAAGCGGAATTTGTGCGTGACTACCGAAAACGGTAAACTAAACAAAAACAAATGATTTTATAATCAAAGTAACTAAAAATATTTTTCTTTTTGTTGAAAATTCAAATTAGGCTTTCGGAGCATCTTGGCAAAATTGATTTGGTTGAAGAAGACTCTGAGGATAGTGTAAATCATGAACCAGTTTCAAAACGTGCTAAACGAAGTCGAAAATCCGTAAACGAACAATCGGATGGTGGATCATCCAAATCATCCAAATCAAATGATGTTTCAATGGATGCAAATCACGATGCAAGTTTAAATTCTTCGACACGAACGCGTCAAAAGAACAAACAACTTTCACAACAACAATTACTTGAGGAACAGCAACGTGTTGAGAAACGCGTTCAACAAGAGCAATTGAAGTTGAAACAACAAGAATTACAACAGCAAAAAGTTCAAGATGAAATGCGTCAACAACAGATTCGTTCAAGCAACGAAGACATATCGAATTTGCGAACAAATCCAAACATATCAATGCGTGAATTGTTCCCTGGTGAAGAAGAAATGGGATTGCATGTAAGTTTACCATTTGCAAATAGTTGGCGAACACCAGACGGTTGGACAAAAGTCACATCAACCGTTCAGTATGATGAACCGACTCGAAAACTATGGGAAGAATTGCAAAAACCATATGGTAATCAATCGAGCTTTTTGCGTCATTTGCTTTTATTGGAAAAATATTTCCGAAATGGTGATTTATTGTTGGTACCAAATGCCAATCACAATGCAATTACATACGCTGAATCGGTTCAACATCGTTTACAAGCTTATGATAATATCCCGCCACGTCCAGTTAGCATTACACAGATTATACCACAAAATACAACAACACAATCGATTGCGGCCGATCTTGCAAATGGAAAAACCATTATGACCGCAAACAAAGCAGTGACAATATCAAAAGTGAATACTCCACCAAAACTACCAGCTTTGAGTATAACAGCTAATCCAAAACCAAGCACAAGTGATAATTCAACAAATAGTTTACTCAAATCGAATGCAACACAACAAGTGCCGAAAACACGTGGCTACACAGTATCGACTGAAGCAATGAATGGTGATAAATCAATTGATTCAGCAAAAAGCATTAATTTGACAAATACTAGCGGCACCGTTACTACAAGCACACCAAAGAACAAAAATCCCGGTTTGCCACCCGAATTACTTTGCATTACAACCCCATCGAATGATAAACAGCCAGCGGCTGTTCCACCACCTTCGTATCAACTTCAAATGCAATTAACGCTACAGCAACAGATTCAAGCTCAACATCAAAATTCATTATTACTGTCACAGCATACCAAACAAATGTTACAGAATATGGCAAGTCCGATGGCAATCGCTTCAAATACATCAGCCAATCAAATTACATCGCCGAAAAAGCAAATCACAACACCAACCGCAAACAGCACAAATAAGTCACCGAATAATAATACTTCAAACAGTAGCACGCCTGGAAAAGTAAGTGTTATTCGATTGCCCGATACATTGAGCGAAGCCGAACGAAGCGAAAGCAAAAATTGGCGACCAACACTCATTACAATTACACCGGAAAATAAGAACAGCAGCGATGGTCAATTATATCAAACGGCTGATGGACGAAAATTACCATATTTAGTGCAAGTTCAATCGGGCGGAAAACCTTATATGATTTCAATCCATGATTATAATCGAATGTGCATTTTGCGTCGCGAACGTTTACTGAAAGATCCAGAATTATTAAAAAATAAAAGTGGCAACACTTCACAGACTGTTTCATCCGCATCTCAAAAGCAAACAAATGCAACACCATTAACCACCACAAATACAAATACAAATACAAACACAAACACAAATACGAACACAAGCAATGCCAATCAAAAATCGGTCATCGATATTGATAAATTGACAAAATCACAGGCCAATGCAATCAACTCAAATAATAGCCAAACAACAAACAAAGTTCATGTTCCAAACAAAGTTCTTGAACAAAATTCATTGATTCCAATCAATAATAAATCAAATGAGAATTCAACATCATCCGATTCACTGTTGAGATTCCGTTTTAATACAACAAAAAGTAATAAATCATCGCTATTGAAATCGAATGCAAATGCGATGTCATCAAATCAACCGAAAATCGTTGCACCGCAGCATTTAATACCGCCAAATGCAAGCGTAACTGCAACCGTTGTGGCACCAAATTCCCTTGCCAAAATACCTATACCGTTAACAAATTCAAATGTTGTTTCAATTACATCGACACCATCAATATCGGCCATTCTTGGTATGACACAAGCATCAACACCGCCACCAATTCAAATAATTCCCAATCAAATGCCACCAATTACAATCACAAATGTGTCATCGGGTAACAGTGCAAGCCAATCAAATGTATCAAATCTTGAAGCTTTATTCCGTACAACAAATCAAGTGGTTACAACACCATCAACAATGTGGCAATGGGCTGAACAATTGAACAAAAGCAGTAGCAGTAGCATCACGCCCATTGACAATTCACCGATTTTATCCAAAATTCCAAAATCATTAACAATTATACCGCAACAAAAGCATTTGTCCAAAGGTGCTGGCGATTAAGTGTGTATTTATCGTACATAACGATTAAATTAAATTATACAACAATGCAGACGGTCTTGAATTTTATTTACGTATACAAAATGGAATTTAGTGCCTAAAATGTGTACCGAAATCATAATAAATTACTACAATTGTGATGGTCTCCAAAGTATAAGCGCTCGAAGACAAATTAAGAAAAAAAAAAAAACATACAAACAACAACCACAAAAGAACTTTTTTTTTTCATTTTGAAAATTATTAACAACAAGATTAAATGCGTGAATTTATCATCGGAACATTTATATTTGTACATACAAACTATTGGAACTAGCCTTAAGATTTTACACTTATGCATAAGCAAAACAATTGACTATTAGGCATACAAAATTCCTTTTGTACCTACATGGTTTTTGGAAACAGTTTTGATTCCAAAATGTACGGTAAACAACAACAAAATTTTTTAGAAATGTTACTGTTTGATGCGTAGAGCGAAAGAGATATATTTTCACACAAAATACACATGTTCATTCAAATATTTATCTAATATATCAATGAATCACACACGAAAAAAGCACATTTTTTCAAGCAAATCATCAACATTTTAGCGAAGAAAAAAAAAATGAACAAAAAAAAAAAAAAAAAAAAAAAAATTGAAATATTTTTTGAAAGAAAAAAACACTCAACTATTTTTAAGAGAATATTTTGCGCCCCAAAAAATTGTTATGAAATTTTGCAAATTAATGCAAATAACTTTAGTTTTCTATATAGGAATAGCTTTAGTATTCTATGAAACTAGCTATATAGTTCCCAGCTCAATATTCATCTTAAAGAATAAAAACAAACATTACGAGAAAACACAAAATATCAATCCAAACATTTTATAATGTCATTTGAAATAACATTTCCAATAAGTATTGAACAATAATGTGTAGATTGAATATGCACGGAATATTGCCTCAGTGCATTACACAATAAATCCCACATTAACTCATCAACACATCTGCATACACACCTAAAAAAACCATACAAAATTTCAGTTAAATCGTCAATTCACTCATTGTTATGCATTTTCATTTCATTCAAAAATTCTTTCCACTTCTTTTGTCGCTATTCATTTTTAAATCATTCAAATAAAAAACAAATGTTCATAGATTAAGCGACTTAAGCGAGTGCCTTTCATGCCTAAAAATTGAAAATATTTATGAGACTTATGACCATTTTTTTTTTTTTGCTGAGAATGGATTTGAATGAAATGGATCAATTTGATATATCCAAAGCGAGGTTAAAAGTAATTCAATCAGAATTGCACGACAGTTTATTGAAATTCAGACAAGAAACAAATAGGAAAAGGCAACACAATTGATTGTCAACAGCATTCATTTTAAGATGAATAGTTCAATTTAAAGACAAACGATACAGGCATTCAAAACAATTGAAGAAATTTTTACAAATTCAATATTTAGATACATAAAACATGTATTTTTTATAAATCAACTTTTCAAAACTATCTATTTATAAGCTAAAAATTGTATATTCATCATCATCAAATTAAAAGAACATAAAAAAATTATAAACATTTTATATTTGTGACAAAAACATGGACAAATGTTACATTTGAGCTAGAAAAAAAAAAAACAAAAGCAATAATAGCATGTATTATCATCAACATGAAATCATGCAAACATTAAAAACACTCATACGAGCTATGTAATGGTTGTAACAAAGCTCTTCATCCATACTCATTTTATGAGGTATTTTTTTTTTGCTTAATAGCATCTTATTTTAGACATTCAACAATATGAGAAACTCTTGAATCCATAGCTGAACATAATGTAGTTTGAGTTTAATATTTAGTCACTTTTGTTTATAAATTATTAACTTCAAATTTTTACTGCAATATGCAGTTAATCAATGAATAAATTTATTTCACAACAATAATTTGCAACCAAAAAAATATGCGTTTCAGTTTATATTATTTAATTTTAGGAATTGATTCTACAATTTCAGGTAAAATTTGGTAAATTTTATTTAAAATGAAATTAAAAAAGAATCTGAAGCAGAAATTGGAAATATCTCTGCATAGATTTTCTTACGTTTTCTGCAAAACAATCTTGAAAATCTTTCATTTATCTAATTTGCCTGTTAGAATTGTTTCCCACAAAGAGCAATATATCATTATATAATTTATATCAATAGACCTCTTCGAGTTTGACCTCTGTGTATATTAAGGTGTTTCCGAGAACTAAAAATTAAAAAAGGGGGTGGCTTGAATTAAAGAGTACAAAATTTTATGTCAATTGATAGTATTCACAAATCGTTGCAATTGATATTCACACTTCCCGAAGCAAAAAATGAATTTTATTATCGTATATATAGAAACGAACCTTTAGAATGGTTGACATTGTATTGTTTATGAATGTTGACATATCTGAAACACATTTCAAAACGTCAAACATAAATA